>JAODUD010000107.1:29413029-29431414 GCA_026784285.1 Stomatorhinus walkeri
ATCTAGCTCAGGGCTGGAATTCCTGTCTGACAATCGAGCCGGTCTCCCCTGTGGCTCTGAGATGCAAAGGCCATCAGGTATTTCACTGATTGGCGTCCTATGAAGGGCCTCGGAGGCCTTTTCCCACAATGCATTTCTTCATGAAGAAATCTTTCCCACGGGCTATCCCATTTGTAAGCGTTGCTATTGATGACTGTCATGATAGCTATCTGCACCATGGTGCCTGTTTGTGCCCTGCTCATCTGTCACATACTGAAATACAGCTGATCCCTCCCCAAAACGGCATTTACCTCATACGCCGTAACATCTCATTACCGTGTTTATCGCTTTCATTTTTTGAAACTTTTTTTAGGAAGTAACGTGTTGCTATTTTGTTGGCCCCTCCTTATAATGTCTTTAGAACCAAATACAGGCTCACTGATACAAATTATAACCCCCCTCGGAAACAGTTAACACGATCGATGGCTTTGCCTTCTTTACAGGCGGAAAGTGGGCCAGCATCAGCTAGCATTGAAATGAACTTTTATTTGACATTGGCAGAAGTATGAGCATAGGGACACTATCATGCTTCTCTTTGCCTGCTCCATCCTGCTCTCCACGAGACACAGACACATATACAGGTGTGAGTAAGCTTGGGGGGCCCCTGGAGCTGGGGGTTAAGGGCCCTGCTTAAGGGCCCACGGTCATGTGACTGTTCTGCTGAGGGATGATCACAGGCACAGAGGCTCGGCACGCTGAGCCGCTCACCGTCCCGTTAGCATGGCAAGCAGCAGCCTCCCCACACGTATTTACGCGGTGGAGTATAAATACAGCCCTCGTGAACGGGTGCTCCCCTCTTCCTCTCGGAGACCTGCGGTGTAATTAAGGCTGTATTTTGGGAGCGAGCTCAGGCGGCGCCCTCCAGGGGCGGGGTTAGGGTGCATGACAGAGACAGCTTTCTGCCCTCAGCCCGGTTGACGCACCCGGTCTTGTTAGCCAAGGCCTGAGCCAGCCAGCGGTCCGCTCGCCATAAACATCCTGTAGATTTAACTTTAATTAAATAAACGACCCGGGGAATTCCTGCGGTCTTCAGAAGAAAATCACGAAGAAATTGCATTTACTGTTATTTCATAATCTGTTTTTTTGTTGTTGTCTGTTTTCTCTCTTTCCACTTTTATGGAAGTGCAAATAGTAATCCATTTTTACTGGGTAATTTCTGTAGCATTAGCCACTGCATTTGCATGATCTATAATAAGCGGGCCTAATGACGTCACGAGCCGCCATCAGTGACACTGTCCCCCTTCCTGTCACCAGGTGTTCTCCTCGACATCCAGAAGCATTTCACCGTCACCGACAGCGAGGCCGGCTTGCTCCAGACAGGTAAGGCCACGTCAGCAGCGTTACCCTGCCAGGACTGTTCGGCTCTCTTTAAAGAGGGCGGGGGGTCACTCTTTTTTTTAACAGGGAATGGGTGCGTGGGGTGGGGATGGGCCCAGCTTCACCGTCAGCCCTCTTAGACTTCACTGACAAGGGGGAGCTGGGGGTGTCTTTAATCCCACACAATGCAGCCCCAACCTGGGCGGCACCAGGACATGAAAACAGTAATAAATATGCACATGTGGCTTAGCCAAGGGCTCTCCGAAACATTATGTAACAATTACAGTCTGGGTAATTACACAACAGAGCTTAAAAATGGCTTTTCACATAATGCACTTAGTCAGGTTCACGCTTCATAAGCGCTGACGTGATACTAAGAATATTCAGGGTTTATTTTAAACCTAAATGGTGCAGCAGGGTAGTTCTGAGGTGTGTTTTTATTAAACGTGGGTTCAGGGGCGTGTTCAGGTCCCGCGCCAGTGGCTGCGGGAGTAACACCTAACGTGGGATGATATTTTCAGTGCATGTGCAGCCCTTCTCTGGGTTATTCACGTCACGCGTCCTGTTTTGACCTTTCCCATTCTTGTCCCTGGTGAGTAATTGTGACCGAGCAGCAACAAGGAAAAATGACCATTTTTTGTAAAAAGAAAAAAAAACCATGAAAATGAGAGAGAAGGGAAAATGTGCTTACGATCGTTTTGAGCAGCCAGCACAGAAAGGCAGCGACCTTAAGCGGCCGTGGCGAGTGCCCATATGGACCTTGGCTTCATGTGAACTAGCACCAGCCTGGGGACTCAACCCACGAGGCAGGAGGCATAGCGCTGTTTAACCGCCCGGCCCACAATTGCGGCAAACCTGTGACCTGCTTCGTTTACAAAGCAAATTCCTTGGCGTGGTCCCGCCATCCTGCGGTAAAGCTGACATCACACAGGACGTGCGCGGGGCCCGGACGTACCTCTGCAAACCGCCTTTTAGCTGTATGTGTAGTGTATGCTGTCTCTGTATGTGCAGGCGTGAGAACTTATGTATGTACATATTTATTACATATGTTGCATATTCACCGAGATCCATTGCTGGATAACTGGGCACAGATGGCGCATGGATGGATGTGTTGTATGTTTTTGTTGGCTACTCACCTCTTAATGTGCTGAAACTCAAATTATGTAAATGTGACTCAAAGCACAACAGGACACACACACACACACACACGCACACAGAACCACAGTGCCCTTGTACACTAAAATGGCCCCATGACGTCCCCCATTCCAGTCAGATGTGTCGCACCCATGGCCCCCAGCTCTACCCTGTCTCACACTTCCTGGAGGAATTTGGGAAGCTGGGGATGGTGCTTTCTGCAGGCCAACATACTATACCAGAAAATCCTCACTCCAGAACCAGGTGACAGCCTGGAAGCTCTCGAGCCCCCGCCTGATCTCAGGATCTGCGGCAGCACTGCAGGTGTGAGGCTGGTGGCTGGGATGCCTCAGGTGGGTCATGACCCCCTTCCCTTCCCCGAATGAAGCGCCCTCCCCATGTGGCTGTTCTCTCGTCTCACTCAGACGTCATTGCTCCTCTACCAGCCTGACATGACCCCCCCCCCCCCCTCACCGCGGGCATCAGTCTCCCTGGAGTTCGGCGGCCCAACTCCTGCCGTCCAGGTGTAAATTTCCTCGGTCGGTCACGGCTGTTGTCACTGGGCTCGCGCCATGGTGTGCATTTAGCGATGGCCTGTGTAGCGCGTAGGCAGACTTCAGCTTCCCGCTCCGGGGCCCATGCAGCCCTGCCTCGGGGCTCTGATCTGCTGTTTTCTTTTCGGTCTGCCAATATAGACGAGACAGTCGACCGCAGACAGTCGATGGTTTTCACGCCTCCCTTGTTTCCTTTAAGAGCGAGAATGATATCCTGCCCATTTTCACCCCGGTGCCCGTGAACCCATGGTTCACCACCCAGGGGAATTATGGGAAAAGGTTTGGAGGAAGAGAGGACTGCTTTGACCTGAATCACGGTCAGACTGGATGTACATCCTCTTAGCTAGAATATATAACACTACGACCTATGAAGTAGATAACTCTATAACTATGAACCAAGATGGCAGCCCAGCCCTTCTAACAATGATGCGCTGGTGTTTTCTTTGCTTAGAGTGGTGTGTACAGGCTTGCTCCATTGTATTTGTACAGTGTCCATAAAGGTATCTTATCTTACCTGAGATAGTATGTATGTTATGTGACATGTATGTGACATGTATGGTTAGGTGATAAGGGGGGCTTCTGCCTCGAGGGCATCACTCATAGCAACCATCTCTCATAAATGTGAGGGCCTTACTGAATAAAAAATTCCCGGATTAAATTCAGTTATGCAGTGACCGTGTTGGGAGCAGACAATGGATGGGGGCAGGTGGGGGGGGGGGGTTTACTGAGGTCGTGTTACTTTCCCGGGGGCCCTCAGGGGTCCACATGATCCCTAGAGTTGGCAGAGGCTTTCTGACAGTGTGCACTGATCTCCCTCTGACCATGTCTACTGGGGGGGGGGGGGCACCGGCAGTTACTCCTGATAGAGATGAGGAGGTAGTCCTTAAGCTCTCTGCCATGTATGCCCCACCTCCTGAAATGTGAGTCGCTATCCGGCAGTGGTGCGCGTAAGCCCATTCTGGGGTTTCCTGAGCTACGAGGGAATTCAGAGAATCCCGACAGCGGAGGTCTGAGAGCGTCACCGGAGTTTGAACTCTCTGCCGAGTCGGGCCCCACTTCCGTGGCCTAGTTCAGAAGTGGTTGGATTTCAGTGTCGTCTTAAGCCCTGACTACGGTTCCCCCACGTCTGTTGTGTTTAGACGGCCCCACACTCCGTCTCACCGCTACATGTCCCCACGCTTGGCGACTCACTGTTGGCAGCTCCCTTGCACGCCTCACCGTAGTGTCTGCAGGATTACATACGGGCCCGCATCTCTCACCTGTAGCCAAATTCCTCCTACCCAGCGGGAAAAAACAGCCGACTCTGTAGGATTCACGTTTCAATGGAGCCGTGAGTGGCAGCAGCGGATCGAAGTCCTGGGTTTCCCGCTGCTTCCAGTCTCTGCAGGAGAGCCACACAGATGAGCTGAGCAGGTAACAAGGATAACAGGCACAGCATAATGGATGGATTAAAACCCCCTACCACCCCCACCACCCCGGCACATTTTCACAAACCCACGTGGCTGATATGAAGAGTCAGACGTTATTTCCAGTGCTCGGTGGCCCTGTGTCCGGGCCGTACCTTCCAGGAAATTTTGCGACATTATTTGGAAGGCCGCCCACTGATATGCCAGGGAACATAAACAGAAGACATTTTACGGTAAATGGAGTGCCACATACGGAAATCCTGCTCCCATTTAAATATTAAAGAAAGCAGCAAATTTTTCTTTGTTTGTTTTAAAATCATATCATTAAAACCAAGAAAATGTTATCATACAAAGGAAATAATGAACAGACAATATAATTTGCTTATATAGTCCATGCATTTCTATAGTGCTATAATGCCAGTTAAATGAAATATCGAAGTATAACAAGGATTAGATCTCAGTGCAGCTTGGTGAATGGAAGAATAGCGAATGGCATTTGCTGAAATTTGCATACTGTTTGCCTGTCTTCTTGAATTTGGCCGTACGCGTCCTGCCTATACGCCCGTCTCTGGTCAGTCATGTCCTGAAGTGGCCATCCTGATTGGACCTCCTCATGGCATGTTTGGCGGGGATGCCATCTTTGTGCTGGCCATGTCCCAAAGCGGGCAGCTGCCACTTATTCACCCCCCCCCCCCCCAGCATCCTCTAAGACACCCCCAGCTTCCCGTTTCTCTCCATCGGGAACGGGCTGGGCTGCCAACATAATCCAACCATCGAGGCCAATTAAAATACAGTTTCTGTGCAGTGAGGCGTTAATAAATGCAGCCTGAAACACAAACCTATATATATATATATATATATATATATATATCATCATTAGCATCATTAGTCACTTTCTGAGCCCCAGTTCTTCTTGATGCTGAGTGATACTTCTTAAAAATATCACCAAGCTTCTTAAAAAAGACATTCTGCAAGGAATCACATGTTACAAAAGGTTTTAGAGGAGGTAAGGAAGTAGTCTGTCAGACTAATGAGAGAAGTGTTCCTGAACACAGAAGATAGGTCCTCGCCTTAGACCTCTTCAGCTTTGTAAGTCCTTCTGGATTCGGTGAGCATGTGCCTCTTTTCTGCTGTGCTTGCGTTTTGTCACCTGCTCTTTTTGCAGTTTTTAAAATGGAAGCCAAACCCACAGACACGGAAAACATTAAACGAGAAACAGCATATTTCCTCTCCTCCCTCTATGTCCTCTACACAAGGCATTACCCTCTGTGCCGGTGAGTGACTCCTAGCTGTTGGGAAGTGACAGTGACTTTTCAGGGCCCAGCTTCCGGTCGTTTTGGTGAGAGGCCGTTGTCACGGTGACCGCGTGTACACTCGTTGTCCGCTCGTAGGCATGCTGACGCATACGGCACTTTTGTGTTTAGTGGCACAGAAATGGAAACGTATCTCGGATGCCGTCAAGTCAGAAGCCATGCTTCTGTTTCCATCGTGATAACAACATGCTCTCTTGGCTATATTAAATGTGTGAGTTTCAGATTTTTGTATACATCTGCATTTGAAGAAGAACCTACAAACGTAAAAGTTTATACACTTGGACAGTTGAGGAAGACCTATGTCTTGTATAAAGGTCTTTGTCCTGCTTCTGTCTGGGCCCCCGTGGTCTGTGCTCCCATTCTGGCTTTCAACACCTGGGGACTATTTGGCCCCCCCAGACTCAGAGGGCCCTTGCAATAAACGCTGTGATGAAAGCTCAGCGTCGGGGGCCCGGGTTAATGGTAGCCAAGACCCCGAGGTGCTGAAAAGGCAGAGCCAGAAAGCTCAGTTTTGCACTCCGGATCATCTCCAAGCAGAGGCGGGATAGATGTGTGGTCATGAAAACCACGGCCGCAGGGATGCAGCGAGATCCCGGCAGAATGCTTATCAAAGCGGGAACACCACCACGACAGGCGGGTCTGCTGCGGCTTCCTTCATGGCGGTATCGCACAGAATGGGGGGGGGGGGGTGGTTCTCAGCCTTTTCCTCGAGGGGGTGCCGGCAGAGGAATGTCTGAAGTGGTTTGGGGTGGGGCCGGCCCCTCTGATCACAACACAGAACTCTTGGGGGAGTGAAGAGTCTGACCACGAACCCCTTTCGTCGCCCAATGGCCAGACATGAGTCCTGTAACCCAGCACCTGTGGTGTCGCAACAAAGGAGGTGGGATGTATCTGAGACAGGCACCCCAAAGGGTATAATGCCCCCCACACAAGAGTATTATTTACAGAACACTCCAGCCTGGCTGTATTTGCATGCCACTTTTCCCAGAGGGAATGGTTTTTCTCTGGGTCATTTGAGCTTGAGGTAAAGAAGTGGCAACAACTTCACTCGACGTGACAAATCTCATACCCAGAATACTTTGGGTCAGGCTGCCAAATATCTTGTTTGCAGGATTTAGCTTTTTCTCTGTACAGTAAAAATGTCCTTGACTGCAGCTCCCGGAGACATGAGCTTGGTCTGTTCATGGCTCTCTTGCCATCGGGGACATGTGGACGCCCTGGAAGCCTTTTCAGACTCATTATGCCCTTTCTGTGTCAGCAGCTTCTCATCCAGGACGTGTGTCTAAACAGGGACTGCCCTCCTCTTTGTTTTTTTCAGCTAAAAAAATCTACACGGAAAACATTCTGCTTCCCCCTATTACGGCTAATTTTAGACTGGCCCAGTCCCCCGAGCCCAGCTCTCGTCTGTGCAAATGGCAGGATGGGCCAGTTCAACTGGCAGTCCGTGAAGGGGGGGTAGAATCCTTCCCCTGTCTCTCGGCGATGCTGGCAGGATGAATGGGCAATGCAGTCCCCCCCCCTCCTGTGAGTGTCTAATTGCTTTGGCTCGCAGCCATGAGAGAGGTGGCTCCACCTGCTGCCACACGTGGGCGCCGAGCGTATGGGGGACCCCAGGACCCGCGTCCCGCAGCTGTGGTGCTGCATACACTCCCTTGTTGGTTACATCGGAGGCGTGCTTATCACATTAGCACAATTAAGGTGGTCTCAGATCGCCGCTAACAGGTGTGACCCAGATGACAGTAATCGAAGTGCTCGCCGCCGTCATGGTGCATCGGCATCTGCATTCCTCTGCCTGACAGAGCAGACGGTCCCAGGGGCTCCTGTCCACGTGTCGCCGGAAAACTGCTCCCCGTTGTCCTCTTGGCCATCCTATTTTCCAGTGAAAAACAGATCCCATGAATAATTTCCTACTGAAGTCTCCCTGCTCCGGACGCTCCCTCCTCACAAGCATACCTTCCGGAGCAGAAATGAAAGGACCGTGTCTTTTTCCAGCAACACAAAGTCTGCTGACTCTGATGCAGAGGGACCCCGTGAATCACGCTGGCCTAAAATCGTACCACTTGCTCACCTTTCTGGATGGGAAGGGAGACACTGTTACCAAGCCGTTCTACTAAAAAGTCAAGTGCTTCCTAGCCTGCTGGCTTTGTTCACATTGCATGAATGAAGTAGCAGGCTGATCAAGGAGAGCTGAACCTCCAAGCGCATTCCTCAGGTATATTATGGCTAGTGTAGTGTCTAACAGCTTCTGTACTGAAGTATAAGTAAACCTATCAGGTTCTAAGCTTTTGTTTTTAGTTTGTTCGCCCATTAGCAGTCCAGAGAAGGTTCTCTGGATGGTAAAATTTAGGGGCTCTCAGCTCGGATCTTGATGGTTTACCTGCCCAGTGATATAAATCGATTAGCAAGAGAATAGCCAGAGAACAAGGGACTTGTTGTGCGGTTCCCCAGCGGGGGTGTAAGACGAGTACGAGCACAGCCCAGTAACTTGAAGGCTTTTTGGGAAACAGGACGTCGCGGATTGGCTGCTTTGCACCTTCGGCTGCATCCGCTCTCTCTCCTCTGCTAGTTTCCGTGGCAACCAGGTGAAGCGCGAGCCTACCGGAGAGCTCAGCACAAAGGGACCACATTGACGGTGTTAAATGGGAGCGCAGGACGACCTTCCAGGATCATCTGGCAGAGTCGCAAGCTTGAAAAGGTTCTTTTGTTCTCTGATAGACTCGTTGGCATTTGCTGTTAAGTGCTCTCCTTGGTTGCTATTCATCGGGGCGGCCGGCATGGTACCTCAGAGCCCAGGTCAGTACTAGATGAATGGGTCAGTCAGAAGGCTGCGCAGTAATCGGAGTTCACGATTCACACGTCTAGACCCCTTGAAAGCCCCTATTAAAGGCATCTCTGATAGGGCACCATGTCGCTGTGGATTTGCATGCAGGTTTCCTTCTCAAGGCAATTGAAGGTCCACTTGCCCATCAGAAACCGCTTGGGTTCTGAGACTAGGCCTAGTAGATGGATTCTTGAAGTCAACTAATTGCCGTATGCAAATGGTTTATTGTTTTGCAAAAAAAGCACCTCTATGTACAAGATGGGCCTCCGTCTTAGCAATCGTTCGGTCAGGATTTGCAGCAAGATCCGGCAGAGCATGCCGCGTAAGGATTAGTGGCCCGTTGGGACGCTGGTCCATCGCCGGTTGCTGGCAGGAAAGCGTGAACAAAGCCTCCACTTCATGTTAGAAGAAATAGCCTGCCCTCCCAGGTGCTCGCATACCAGGGGATGAGTAATGGAGATGGCTTCTAAAATTCCAGGCCTTCTAATTCTTGCTTCTGGGAAATTAGCGAGGCGTATCAATGTGGGACAGCAGCGACCCGAGGCTCGCCCACGTCATAGCCACATGTAGTCCCTGGAACCGCGTCTGTGTCAGAGAGAGCATGAAGCTCTCTAGCTGTCTAGCTCTTTGTGTTTTTGGCTTGCTAACATGCAGGATGGCCAAAGGTTACAGCACGCGGTCACGCTTAACACTGGCTGTGTTCACATGCGGTGTACCGCTAATCACGCGCCGATATGCTAAATTAGGCCAAGTTGTCCTTTTTGCAGAGAGACAAATGCGTGTGGACATAGGGACACCGCTTCATGGGAAATGTATTTGCTTGCAGAAAGAGGAAGTAGAAATTCCAGAGAAGTTTTAGACAATCATCCGTGAAACTGAAAATGCCGAGGGATCAAAAGCAAAAGCAATCAAAAGCAAAATGTGTTGACAGGACACAGATTTAAGTGTTGGCCAAACGCATCATGCAAATCTGCATTCTGCTACGGATTCATGCGTGTTTGGACTAATTACGTTGGTTCTAACATATTCCTGAGACCGGTCAGCTGGAATGCTACTTGGGATCCTTTTACCTCTCCATTGACTTTCTGACATCTTCAGATCTTCCAGGTTAGCCTGTCATCGGAAGGCACGCACACCACCCACAGCATCATAAGCAGACGGCTGTCGTCTAACCCAGTTTGTGAACCATCTGGTAGCAGATATTAGAAGGAACTTGCCATGACATGTGGCCACTGAGGTTGTGGTGTGACAGAAGAGCTCGCCGTTGGTCCCCGGCTTTGATAACTAGAATGATAACCCCCATTCCCCCCACCCAAGTGAGGCTCGGGGGTCTGCTGTTTCCACAGGCACTGGGGCAGCAGCCACAGCTATGGGTGTGGAAGGTGGCATCGTGTCTGTGAAGGGTATGTTACTGCATAGCCAGAGACCTTTATCTACTGGAAGAAGCCATTTCAGGCATCATGCTAATAATTGTTGTTTTTATGGGCCGTTTTGCATTCAGGTCAGCTCTTCTGCGTTCATTAGTTTTGTGTCTGCGTGGAAAAACATGCCGCTTCGTTGTTTTGTTAACCCCCGAAAAGGGGAACGTGAAATGCAGGAGTCCTGGAAGCTACTCCGATGTAGTTCACATCAATCAGCTCCTAAAAATTCAGGAGTAAAGAATTAAGGAGATGCATCTGTACCACAGGCGAGTTGGGGGTGACCCTGTTTTTTTTAGCTTTTGGTCGGTGGGAGGAGCAAAGCAGAAGCGTGACCTAAAAGTAAAGCTTATCCGGGACGGCTGCAGTGATTTCCCAGGCAGCCCGGGAGACTGGCAGGTCGGGATGGTGCACTAAAAGAACCAGGCCGTCAGGCGAGGCATGTTCAGACCTGTCTCTGGGACCTTGGCGGCCAAAAATCAATCCAGAATGCAGTCCTGCCACCAATGCCAAAGGCCCAAACGGAGCGTGAGTCCTTGTATTGCAGCCGCGAGGTGCCTGCAGAGTGAAGTGGCATGATGGCGCAGCAGTGTGGTCCTGCAGTCTTCATGTGGGCTTATGACGCTGCTACAAATTACAGTCAAGTAAAACCCTAAGACATGTCCAGCTCCTCTTGGTTAATTTCAGGGATTTGGCCTTTGCAGGAGAAGATCTCACGGATTTTTTTAATTATACCAGACTAACTAGTCCAGTGATGTTCAGGCTTCAGTGAGGAGCAGGCGTTCCTGAAAGACCTGTTAGCGGTGGACGGTTTCGCTTGCTCGGGACTTGCCGGGCGTAAACGTAGCCGGAGGTTCTGGAGCTTTGTCAGTCCTGCGGGATCGAGTCTAAAAAGGGAGGAGATGCTGCAGATGGATATTAAGCTACCTGCTCGTGATGATGTGTCTCCTGTTCTGCCAGGAACTCGCCCTAGCGATACCGAGAACCGAGAAGTGCATGGATGGGCTGAGTCATGCGGTGTCTCCTTTAAACTCTTATGTAACCCGCATGATGAGCACGCAGTTGCATTGACTAACTTTCAACCTGCTGTATATTAGCTGAATGTAGGTCCTCACATATCAAGGGTGGTCACTTACCTGCTCACTCGCTGTTACATCCAGCAGGACATGGGGAACAGCAGACAGTAACCATAACTACAGGGAGAGGGTATAGGACTCAGTGGGAAAGGCCTCTGACCTGCGATCAGATATTCACAGGTTCACTTCTCATTTCCAGCAGACTAGTTACAGATACAGTTGGGCCCTTGAGCAAGGCCACTAACCCCCCAAGAAATGCCTGGGGGGAGGGGGTGGCTAAATAAATGACTTGACCCTGTGCACAGACCCCCAGCTTGGCTGTCACCCCTAGATAATTCTGTCTCAAAGAAAGCAAGATGGGATTTGCAATAAGAAACCTGTATAGCCTCATTTTCATATGCCGACATTATGTAGATATCAAGCTCTCAGGATCATTTGCTGAGGCCTGAATGTATTAGCAATGATGAGCTAAATGGTGCTATGAGATGCTTCCCACTAGGACTGTGCAATGTGTAATATTAATATCAACATTAGAAATTATGCACATGCATTATCACATTGCAAAATCCACCATAGCTGGGTTGAGATTATGCTTGGGCGGTATTTCATTTTTCATACTGTCATACCATCCAGACCACTGTACATGGGAACGTTATTTTACAGTACAGTCTTAGTATTACGAAGTCTTGTCGAGCCGCAGAGTTTCCCCACGATAAGATTTGCTTAACAGAGATCATCAATAAACACGGCTAAAACATTTTTACTGTGTCACAGGAAACAAATTCTTGGCAAGCTTGCTAATTTTAATGATTGTTCCTTTTCAAGATTATATAGTATATCTTAAAAAGGGCAAAGTTTACTGCTGCTGCTTTTGGTTGAGCTCTGCTTGCGCTCTCTGAGCCAATCACAATCATTTTCATACTCGCTGCTGGACTCACAGTGTGGCCCGTTTGTAAGAAATTTAACAAAATGAGTAATGAGGAGAAAGTGAACAAGAGCTGGTGACGAAAAGACATTTGTCTTCTGCTGTATGGAAATACTCTGGATTCCATAGAGATGCTATTGAGGTAAAGCAAATGATTAGTCAGCGCTGCTCACTGCAACACCACCAACTGTAATGGACTGCCAGTTCTGTTTGGCTGTAGTGTGTTCTAGGTCAATTTAGAACTCCTTTTTTGCTTTATAAATATCATAATGTTTGTCTGAAAAAATCAGGATATTTGAAAATTTTCCAATATCGTACAGCACTATCCCCACTTTGCGCATATATTTTCTTCTTTAAAGACAGTTTAAGTCCTTCGGTAAGAGTGAGAGAACTTTCCTGAAGGTTCCTCATTACTCATTAGTGACTCCCAATCATGGAACGGTTCTTATTGTTAGAAGTGGCTGAAAGTTATTTCCTGAAGATCTCTCTACCAGACTGTTGTGAGGGAATAAAATGCCATTGTTCCATGGTTAACCATTAATGGAGAGAACAAGGGGCAAAGTTTAACCTCGCTGTCGAAAGAAAGGAATAAGCAAGAAATGAGAATGTGTCTCAGAGAGAGAGAGAGAGAGAGAGAGGAAGAATTAGGCTGTTTTGATCCCAGACAAGAAACCAGTGACTAGTGATGATCAAAGGAGCGCGCTGTTGAGTCTGTGCACACTCACATAAGCAAACAAAGTAATTATTTTGTCTGCTGATCGTCTGTGTGGTTGATTACTCCCTGCCATGGCCCCCCTTGACTTAGAGATAAGCACCCACCTCCATTTATGATTGACTAAGTCAAATTTATGCAAACCTTCCCTTTTATTTATGCAGGGCGGTTCACACTATGGGGGAGATCTCTCCGCGCCATCAATCGGAAAGAAGTGAGCAGTAACCAGTCAATTCAGCTGTTGGATGTGTCTCTGTGGCTGCTTAAAATTTTGGGACATTATTGTCATCAATCCCTATGATGGACTGGCATCCCATCCGGGGTGTACCCTGCCCCATGCCCTGCTTGGAATTGGTTCCAGCCCCCCCCCCCCCCCACAACATCAAAAAATGTATAATAGATACTTTTATTGATCCCCCTGGGGAAATTCTCTTTTCACCTCCCCCATCTTACTCTGCATGAGAGCCAGCTTGGCTGTGAAGGGCAGCCACCTGTAGCGGCTCCCAGGGAGCTGCGGGGTTAAGGGCCTCGCTCAAGGACCCACAGATATGCTGAGGCTGGGCTTGAACCGGCGCAATTCTGATCACAGGCACAGGAGTTTAGCCCAACAGGTTTTTAATTACATTTTGAGGGGACATTTGGTCCCCACAGTGTAATAGCTACACACACACAGATTTGTAATTATATCTTTGTGGGGACTCTCCATTCATTTATATGGGGAAAACTGTAATCCCAAAATAACGACCTTAACCCCTACCCAGCCCTAACCTTAACCATAAGTAATCAAAAAAAACATGAGACTTTTGGCATTTTTTTGATTGCATTCACAGATCTCTTTGAACCTGAAAATCGGTCCCCACAATGTAATATAAACCCAATGCACATACACACACATACAAACACACATATAGATATATGCATATGTCTTGTCTGCATGGTTGGCTATATGTGAAGAATACTTGAAGAATGTTGAAGAGCAGGAGGCTGCAAAGGCCGCGTCAAGGCCGACGGGCAGTGGCAGCAGCTGAGAAATGTGTCTCAAAGCAGCCGGAAGCTGTGGCTCCTGGACTGGCCGCCGGCACCTTGACGTGAGGCTGTGATTTATGGCGTCTTCGATCAGCGGCACATGTGTTTTTGCGCAACGACGGCTTGGATGCAGTGAAAGTCTCCCCTCTGTGCCCCAGCTTTATTCCATGCAGTGGCCACGTCGTTCATTTAATTGCTGTGTTATGTAAGTTCCGCTGTCAAATCCAGAAGGCCGCCATCTTCTAGAAAGTTACTTAGTGGAACTGAAGCTGGAACATTTGCTGGGACACATATGTCTTTATCACTGTCATCTACTGCCATATCAGGGCATGTGAGACGCAGTGTGACCTGTATCCCACAGTCCTCATCCTTAAAGACGCGTTCTCATTGGCTGATGCTGAAGACCAATATACTTGTAAACATGAGGACTGTGTTTATGACCTTGACACAGACCTAAGAGTGTGTCATCACCAGTTGATGGCAATTTGAGGGCTTCTTTGCTTGGATAAGAACTGGATTGAGTTACATTAATAATAAGGTGGAAAGGTTGGTTGTAAGTTGTTGTGGTGCTGAGTTGGGCCTCCGGATTTGGCCGATGATTCCTGCTCATCATTTTGGGTTCAGACAAGGCCCATCTGCAGAATGACAGGTATGGGAGAGCCTTTTAGCAGAAACCCGAACTGAACTTGCCGTACTCTGGCTGGATGTCGTGCCCCATGACGCCTTTGAATGCCCGGTAATTGTGTCTTTGTCTCATAAGGCCTCGGGAATTACACACTCCCTGTTCCTGATCCTCCGCACACTTCAGTTGTTCGGCTGTCAGGTGGTGACCTCAGTTGACACAGCATGATTGAATCAGATTAAACAGAATGATACACTCCCAGCAGACCTCAGGCACACTTCAAGTGAGACACATATTAACACGGTGAAATTAAAACAAAGCAAACATGTCCAGGGTATCGGTCAGGTGTGTCCAATCTGGTTTAAAATGAATAGACATGCTTAACTAGGTTTTAGCTCAGATCATTAAACAATGGTGAGTTTATTACTAGACACCAGTTATAACAATGGTGAGTTTATTACTAAACACCAGTTACAACAATGGTGAGTTTATTACTAAATGACAATAATGAAGAGCGTCCGGAGCAGTTCGGCCTGTGCAGTGGGGGAAAACGATCACTGCCATGGGCCAGTTTTATTTAAAAGGACGTTTGGCAGTTTCAGCTAACGTCACCCATGTGAGGCAGCACTCAGAATGCCCTGCCGTCATCTTGGAGAGGACAGACGTGCTCACGACTGATTGCAGAAGCGCCCGCTTATCTCGCTGGTGCGCCTGGATATTTCCGTGGTACTCGGCAGGGGCGGAGAGAGGTGTAGGGCGGCGGGTCTGTGGAAAAGCCGCCCGGATGCTGGCAGGAAGGCACAGAGTATGAAGAATGTCAGAAACGCATCCTCATTCCCGAGTGTCCGGGTTTCCACGGAATCACTTCTCCCCCTGCACTTCAGCTCGGGTCACATCCAGAAATGCTTATTTTATTGGCAGTAAGTCGGTTTCCAGGGTTAATGGACAGGGTCGATGCTCTTGTCCAGCACTTGCATGCCTCAGACATCAACGCGGCCCATTGGGCTCATTATACAGAACTAGTACGCCGTGATTACTGTCAAAACGATAAACAGCGACATGTGAAAGGGCTCAGTAGGCAAACGTGGAGCAAATTAACTTGCTGGCTGCAAACGAAAGAAAATGACTGAACGGAAATACAGAGGCAGTCGATGAAGCCTGGCTACTTTTTCATGTTTGCATTTCTGGCACCAGTATTTGTCCGATATGCCGGGCTTGTTTCAGAGAGATGCATCTCGGACCTCTGCGAGAGTCTGTATGACACGTCGCCATGATGTGTGCATTGGTCCTGGTCCATCAGCATGCATTACAGTGATCAGGAGTTCATGCATTATTCATATGTGATCGATGGACGCAGCGCTTAGCGGCTACTGCAGCCTGTCCCATTATGGCGTCGGCCACAGAGATGGGAGTCGAGGCTCCCCCAGAAGCCATAATGTCGCCTCTGTCCTGTTCATTCAGTCCAAGGTGGGGTGTTACACAGCAATGAACCCCACATCTCTCAAAGGGAAAAATAAAACTGAAATGCTAATTTCCCTCAATAAACAAAGAAAAATCATCAAATCTCTGTGTCAGGCTACAGCGAGAGAGAAGTCCAAGTGCTATTTCCCCCCCCCCCCCAAGCTAATTCTGAGTGCATAAATAATTCACACCTCTGTGTGTTTATATCCTGGGCTCTTATCGCTATAACCAGCAATTTTTCCTCATGCAAATCAGCACTTTTTTTTTTTAGGGGGGAAAAAGGTATTGCGAAGCAGAATTTGATTTGGCAGCCTGACTCGCTGCGTTATGGTGCAGACACCCAGGTGCTACGCACAGAGGATCTGTCTCTCCATTTCAAACAAGATGTTGAGGTTTGTCAACAGCTCTATTAAAAAAGCTTTAACAATTACAGGAAACTGTCAGAACTTTCCTACCCCAGGTTGGGGTGCAGAACAAGTATTTGGAGTTTCCATAGAGACAGTCAATTTAAATCTAATCTTTCTCTTTTAAAACCCTAACCCCTTAGCAGAGGAGTGCATAAAGCGATGCTGTATCAGGACTGAGGTGTCCTCAATGGCGAGGGAGAGGTGCGGCCTAGCTGACAGGCCTGCCTTAGGGACGGGGGGGCTGTTGACACATCGATGGCCCATCCGACTCACAAACAGCAGCCTTTTGTAAACAGAACACTCCTGTGAACAGTAACGTAGCAGTTTGCACTCCCTGTTCCTTGGAATCTGCTGACTGGTTGGTATGGAGGAGGTGATGAAATATATATGATAGCAGGGAAAATGGAAGTTAAAGAGGGTGGGTATTTTTTCACCACTCCACCCATCCCTGGCACGAAGGTATCAGCCCAGAATAACAAGCAGCAGAGACTGACGAACATGGCGGCTTCGAGTCAGCATCATACCATCCCTTTAGGATGCCTGTGTCCGGCTGCCATATTGTTTTAAGCCTGCACACCGTCCCTTTAATACGGCTTCTAAAAGACAGTTTCACATTTCACTGTCTGCATGGGATTACAGTTTGCACACAGTAAAATCATCAATAGGGCTGTGCTCATGTAGCCCACATTTTTATGTCCGGCGGACATTATGCGTGTCACTGTGCGTCAGCTGCACATGTGCATGGAAATTTACTGGGTGTTTACAGTAGGTGGCAGCACTGATGTTCGCAGGGCAGAGGTCAACAAAGAATGTAGAAGAAGAAAAGTTGTTATGGTGAGCAGCTGTAGGAGGAGGTGCAGAGGTACCCCGTGATGAAATTCACCTGTGGTGGGTGGTGGCGAGGGGGTTGGGTTAACCGGGGTGGAGGTCCCAGCTAATTTCGTACCGCCTTAGTTTCACTACACTGCTTGTATTTGTGTTTGTTGCAAAACATCTGCCCCTACCTGGGGCGCGAAGCAGGGTTTCTTGCTTATGCCAGGTAACTTCTCTTAGCCAAGGTAACCTGGGCTAAATGTCAACAAAGAAAGGCCATTTAAACTCGGGTGCCTTAAATCAGACAATTTATCCAGCTAACTAAGGAATCTGGCTTCGTGATACAGGCCCCTGATCTAGCGGAATGTCAGTGCTGTATGCAGATGCCAACTGTGACCGTCTGCCTCCACGGATAAAGAAACACAAGAAACTCCTTGTATTTATATTTATAACTTCTTATATTGATACTTTTAATGTCTTTATTTTGCTTTCACTATTTCACTATCGCAGAATTGATCACTGCATTTCACTTCCACTTATTGTCTGCATATTTTGCACAAGGCAACTAAAATTCTTGAATCCTTGAAGCATGAACTAGGCCTTAAGCCTGCGCCTGTCCTGCCCTCCCTCATTAATGCTGCCGTATTGCTTCCATTCTGGAGTGTGCCATCCCTTTAAGACAGCCCCCCCCCCCCCTTTCCCCAGTGTTCATCTGCAGCTTCATGGTGGCAGCACCCATCTTTGGCTACCTTGGTGACCGTTTCAACCGGAAGATCATCCTCAGCTGTGGGATCTTCTTCTGGTCCGTCGTGACGCTCTCCAGCTCCTTCATCACCAAAGAGGTATGTGCCCCCCCGCACCCACCCACCCATCAATCCTCTGTATTTTGAATGACAGTATTACAAACTGAATTGTAATGTTACATCCCAACATCCTGGTCGCAATTACCCATCCATCAATCCATGCTGTAGCTATTTATCTCGGCCAAACTGGCAGCCTGTCGCGATTCATGTCAGCCCCATATACCAGTGACACCCAGCAGTGACTGAAACACGGAGGGACATGGAGGGACACGAGTGACGGATTAAACCGTCAAAAAGAAGCACGAGAAAGTGAGCAGGGTCGTGCAGCCTCCTCCCGTTAACAAACCCAGCCATTAAAGTTCACCACTGGATCGCCAGCACAGCTCCAGGGTTTTGAACGTGACAGGAGTGTCCTCAAGGTCCTCAGACGGGAGATTTAATTATCAGCGCAGCAAGCGAGGTCTCCTGTGGCCATTCCTTCCCTGGAGTGCTTTAGGGATACAGGCTCTCCCACCAGGCACCCCCGTCAGACAAGGAG
>JAODUD010000107.1:29460718-29484489 GCA_026784285.1 Stomatorhinus walkeri
ATGGGTATGAGTACGAGAAGGGGCAGAGGTACGGGTACGAGTAGAGGCATGGGTATGAGTACGAGAAGGGGCAGAGGCACATGTACGAGTACGAGTAGAGGCATGGGTATGAGTACGAGAAGGGGCAGAGGTACGGGTACGAGTAGAGGCATGGGTATTAGTACGAGAAGGGGCAGAGGTACGGGTAGGGGTACTACAAGATGAGCATGGCACCCACCCTGCGCTTGCGGCACACCAGACCAGCGGTGCTGATTAGCTGGATTGCATAGCGGAGCGAAGTCTCCAACCCAATGCGGGTCAGAACCGTGTGGGCTTCCTCGCTCAGCTCCACGTCCTCCTCCTCACACCTGGGGGGACAGAAGCAAGCAAAGGGGTGACAATGGGGCCTGAACTCAAACTCGAAACACCGTCTTTATTGTCAGATTCTAACCACAAAGATAAAAGCATGGCGGAAGCGCGATGCCACAGGAGGCGGCGTGCTTTGGAAGCTACCGGATCCTGAGGATCTGCCGGGTCTCCTTTTCAGTGTAGGGCGAGGTGGCGATGATCAGTAGGCGGTCCAGCATGTCAATGGGGATCCCGTGAGGGCTCTGGTAGTTCGTCCCGCGGATCCTGCAATTTGGAGGAGAGGGTCAGGAGGGACCGTTTGGGAACGCGGCGGCCAACCGAGTGGGGGGGGGGGGGGTAATTTGGGAGCGGGGAGCACCTGGTGATGCCTCGGTTAGTGGCCATGATGAGTACAGGTGACAGGTCACTCTCTAAAGCACGGTTCAGGAAGGAGAAGCACTCCATGTCCAGCATGTGCACCTCGTCGATGAAGAGGACCTGCAATAATAATAATAATAATAATAATAATTCAGAGAAACTGAAATCATCATGGTCACAGTGAGTAGAAGTTAATGCTGCATTTCATTTACCTCGGAGGTTGGAGCTGGGAATGACGTCACACACGAGTTAACAGCGTTACAATACAGCAAGTCGGAAAACCATTTAACAATACCAGGGACCCATTTCAAATAGCAAGACTACTTGATAAGCTGGATAACTTGTCGGATTTAATTCACCCCAGTTTAAACCGCCTTTATCTTTGTTCACTTACATTTAGCCCAGACTATGTTAAATCTGACATGTTGTCCATTTAAGCAAATAATCCTGCTTAATGAAACAGGCTGCAATTCTTTAATTGTTATTCATATCAGTGTATAACACATCACACAATATTTTGTGCATAAAAACACCATAGCAACATGTCCACAGATAGAGGTTGGACAGTCATTTGTGTACGATCAATTTTAATGAGCCACAAAGACAACGCAAGGGCTAAAAATCAGTATAAATCTACTGCTTTAACTTCTGTTGATAAACGGCGCAGCCATCTTAGATTCTGAGCTCGGGGTTGTGTTGATACCTCTGAGTTCACGAGCTGGAATTCTGACTTCAGGGGGCGTTACAGTTGAAATTTCCGACTAGAAACTCGCAATTTTCGAGTTTCCAGTTCAAATGGAATGCAGCATAACTACAGGCAGCTCTACACTTACAGAAAACTAAAGTAGATCCAGATTTATTAAAAAATCTCTGATACTTAAACTTTACAGAAGCACTAACCCAAAAAAGGCAACACATGCCTGTAAGTAAACATACACTCTCTTTTCATTGATTTAATATGTGTTCTTTAGTAAGTATTACTAGTATTTATTTTTATGACCTGAATGGTCAGGGAAGGTAAATCTGACTTTCATAAGGGTTTGTGGAACAGATTTCTTTATGTCACTTGAGAACTACCTGTATATCAGTACTTTGACTTCAAATCCAAATCAAAAAAATCTGAAGAATGCAACGGATTTATATTCAATGCGATACAAAAAAAAATGCAACTAAAAGCTAAATAATGCAGAAAATGGTATTTCCTATGTTTGGCCACAGTAGTATACTACTGGAATTTCTATTGACCTAAATTTTGCACATTTTGAAGAATTTCAAAAATATGTTTCAGAATTTTTTTTTTACGTTCATTAGAGGTACTTTTTGTGGCAAGCTGAAAAAGAAGTAATTCACAAAACAGCAATGAGAACAGAATTTGCAAATCAATGGACATGCAGGCCATAATATTCCTTCTAAGGCTATAAGAGCTAGTCCTGCTACATTTGAAGTACAAGACATAGATCTTAAATACCGTGGGCTAATACAGAGCGAGTATCATTTGTATGACATCCATCGATGGGAACACATGCTGCTCGCACTTTCGCTTTGGTAATTTAAGCAGAGTGCCCATGGGGGCTGTGGACTGACCCCTGGGATGATCTCTGCTTTCCCTTCCTCTCTCCACTCAGAAACTTTGGCGTTGATCTGCTCCCGGACCTCCGATTTGATCTCACCGGTGTCACCTGCCACGTGAAACAGCACCCACACGGGTTAGCGGACGGAGCCCCTGCCTCGTTACACGGTGACCAAAGGCGGAGGCGGGGCGGACCTGAGAAGAGAGCTAGGAAGCCCTGCGTTCGACTGTTGATGACGTCGATCTCGTGGAGTGACACCGTGTGCACGACCTCCTTGCGCTTCTGCAGCTCCCCCTCTGGGCACTGGACAAACTGCGTCTGCAGTGCAGCGATGATGTTAGCGGACAAGGCACAATATAGGGGCAAGTGGGAGTGAGCCCAAGCTGAAGCAGACCTACCTGCGCACCCATGGCGTCGTAGTCGCGGGCTCGAGTGAAGGAGCGGCCCAGCTTCGTGATCTTCCCAGTGGCTTTGTCAATCGTGATCACGTCCCTGTGGAAGACAGTAGCCAGGATCAACAGCTGACTACGATCGGGGTCACGACAGATCAAGCTAGTGGTGAGAAGGATCCGGAAACATACCCAGCCTGCACCCGCTCCTTACTGAGACTCTCAATCATTTTGCTGCCCAGGTCATAAATAGTTTCCATTTCTGTTGTTTTTAGGGTCAATTTGCCCACCTTCGCCCCCTACAGGACAGAATAAGGAACAAAACATTCAATTGTGGTGCAGCAGTTCCATGCAGTTTCACCCGCTGCAATCGCTACAAGTAGGGAAGGAAAACTGGCAACAAGAGGGGAAGAAAAAATAAATCCATGATCCTGCCAAAAGTCCACCTCCTACAGCCAAAGCCGGTGCTGGGGTTTGGTCATCCTGTAGCAGATGTGAGGCTGCCACAGATCTGAAGACATTAACAAGCCACCCGGGTCACCTAGAGACCCAGTCAAAGGCCAGCCAACTCAGAGACCAAACAGAAAGCCCAGCTCACCGTTCCGGTAGCGGGCCTGTCGATCTGGATCTCTACCACTTCTCCCTCGATAATCTCCGTCTCCTCCCTGTAAAGACGACACGACATCTGTACAACCACTTTTAAACACTAAAAGGAAGAACATTCCTAATTCCATTGTAGTATTTTAGCCCCGCAGGACTGCAAGTTTTGCACTCTGCCCATGGCTGGTAAACGTGTTGTAAGAGTCTCAGGACGTAAGAGGAGCCCATTAAGTTCTGGCTGAATCTTTCCACCCCAACCACTGAATTCCAAAGACTCCCTTCTGGAAAATGAGTACCACATGCCACAAGAAAGGTTTCTTCCCCACGGCAATCAAACTCACGTGGTTCAGACCTCCACAGGACACTCGCACTAATTCCCCCAGTATCTCATTTACTTATTTATATGTAAGGGTTCTTTGGGAACCAGGTTATCCATCAGCTTTTTAATTGCTCAATTGCACAGCTTCAATCTGTGATCTTTATCACCGATTTTTCTAGATGAAACAATTGTCTATTGTAATGTGATATCATACCTGTTTTGTGACTGCACTGACATGCAATGCCAAATTTCTCATACAAACACATGTACGTGGCAATAATAAAACTGATTTGGACAGCACAGAGGGTAAGAGAAAAAACAGATGCTGTATAAAGAGGTGGCACTTTGGGGCAGCTTAATACTGATGCAAAGGCGGCACCCACTTGATCCGAACCCCGATGGCTTTCCGGAAAGCCTGGCTCAGGGCCTCCGTCTTGCTCATCTCCAGGGAGAAGATCTCGCTGCCAGCAAGTGCTGTGAAGGGTGTGTCTGACCCGAGGGACTGTGCAATGCCTGCAGAGTCAAAGGGGAGAAGCCATCAGCGCCAGCTACCAGCCTTGGGTGCAAGACCCGAAATGACAGTAAGGGGTGCCAGTAATACCCATGGCGATGGCGGTCTTCCCAGTGCCCGGCTGGCCGGCGATGAGAACGGCCCGGCCGGCGATGTGCCCATCTTTGATCATCTCGAGAATGAGACCTGCTGCCCTACGGGAAGCTAACTGGCCAACCATCCCCTGGGACACCTGCGAGGAGAGGCTAGCCATCAAAGGCAGGCACTGGGAGTGGGCACTATGAGAAGCAGACAGCCAATCAGATCAGTCAGAGGGGAGCTTACCTGACGAGGTTCTAAGGCATCATCCAATCCGAGGCCGCGAATATGAGAGTGTGCACCTGGGCAGACCAATCAACAGACAGCTTTTAACTTCATGCTTAATATTTAATGCTAAAATTCCAGTTGACGGAGTGACTCATAGACACAGCAAAGCCAATATCAACTTCCTTTTTAAGTATTGTACAATCACAAGTACAGGTGACAAAAGACTATGTTCAGAAAAGACAGTACATAACAAATGTAAGGATAAAATTCTGTAAATGTAAGGATAAAATTCTCCAGTGCTCACCAATTCTCTCAATTCTGGTGATATCACGCACCTCTGGAACCTTGGTTGCTGCCATCTATATTAAAATCAACAATGATAATATCAATTACACTTTAAGGTTTAGGAAACTGGCTTTAGGCTCGAAAACAAAACAAGTGCCTATGCTGTTAATTTCAGTTATCTGGTGAACTTGACCAATTACTAATTCAGTTATTACAATCACCCATTTACATCTGCCAGTTGTGCTAAAGTAAAACAATGTAAATGTTTACAGTGAATTATGGCCTGATTACCTATCAAATTTGCATTATGTATAAAGCTTTGGGTTGACTTGAGTCTGAGCGACGTTGCCATAGTGACGGTTACCCGCCACAACAAAAAAAAACCTCAAGTTATACTTTAAACGAGAAGGTAAAATAATGCAGTGCTAAAATGCGAAACATCTTAATGCCAAGACAACTTACAACTAGATAATTTAATTTATAGGTAAATTGCGTACTATAATCACACCACTAACCCCGACCACATTCAATAAATCGTGATTCCAGTGATATTAACGTATCTAGTGAAGACCACCCTATATATAGATTGAAGACAGGGAACATACACCTATGAACCAACCAGTTTTATAGCCATTGTAACTAAAATAAGGTAAGTAATTTAAATTTAATGACAAGTCAAGAGTTCATTGCGTGGCCAATAGCTAATTACGTGAAGTGCGGATTCATAAACAAAAACTGCGTTTTAATCAGCAACATATTACAAATTAATGATTAAGGAAATTATTCAGAAAATGTACGATTAAGTGTATAAGACAACAAAACTTATAATGAACATTTATTTGGCTGCTAATGTTGCTAATTTCATTCGTCGCTTGACTGCCTTCTTTACGATAACTTATCAAGAAATACATACTGGAAATAACCTTGCAAAACGGATTAACGCAGCGCAATCACACCTCTTTTACTTAAAAACACCAGGAGGAAACCTATATCAAGAAAGCATTTATTATAGCATTGCACAGCGTGGCCTCACCTGAGCTGCCATACTTTTGAAAATGCGGCGGCCGTTCCACAGCGCGTACGTCCGAAATCTTTCCGAGTAGAAACGGCATTCAGTCGTCAACCGTTCCGGACGTTAATAGTTCCGGATATGAAATATTCCGAACGTCAAAGCTTACGGATATAAAATTTCCGGACATCTGAACTTTTTAAGGTCTGACAGATATCCATTGAAAGAACCAACCCCAGTAAACAAACCCTTAGTTAAGCAAAGGCCGCTTTTTAGGCTAAAACGGTTTGTCCTCCACCATGGTGTAACTTAGGGTTGGACACCCTCAGAATTAATAATTACTGAGGTTAAGTAGTTGAGGATAGTTTACAAATGTATATAAATGTACATAAGATAATTATTGTTGTATACAGCACATATATTGTGATCCAAGAGACTTTTATACCCTTTATAACAGGGACTGCAAATTATGGTGCCCCAATGCCCTCTACTAACAGGCTGTGGTCCTACAGAGCGATGACCTCACATCCCCCGGCCCAACCTGACCCCCCTGCAGCAGCTGAAGATGATGATGCACTGGGAGAGGAAGGTATAGGTGTGGCCGGGACCTTGGGGAATGTGACATGCCGGCAACACTGGCCTCCACAGCACCTGCGGGACTAAGGGGTCACAGGGGATGGTTGACATTGCAGGTCCAGTTTGAGAGACTAATTATGTACAGGTAGGGTACTGCTATGCCTTGCACAGCACCATTCATATATGTAATGATGCTATTTAATGTGTACATTCATATGTTTTCCGTTGTAAATAACAAGTGTTATTGCCTTGTAATGTTTACTGTGCAGTGCATCTGTTTTTCTAGTGCACACAGTGATTGTGAGTGTCATGTCAATGGCTGGCATCCCTCTCTGTGCTGCTGCTAATCAGCTTTGGCTGTGCTGTAATAATGTGCAAACTCCTTGCTTTTAATAAACATCACGCCTGTTTTCTAAAAACATCACCCACAATGCAGGTCCTGCTGCAGGAATTTAAAGCCTGGGTGTTCAAATCACGATCCTCAAGGTCTAAGCACTGGTGATTTTCCAGCCTTCTTTACCCGTGACCAATCAGAATCAGTCATTATTAAATGAAGTACATAGGAGAACAGAAAACAAGGCTAGAATTTGGAATCAAGGTCCAGATTTGAAGAGTCCAGATTTAACAACTCTGCCCTCTGTTCAATAGGCGCATCATGCTCAACAAGTTTATCTCAGGAAATAGGAAAGTACCAGTGATGCTCCATTCATTTTGGGAAAACCTCGGCCATTAACAACCCCCACTTTTCAGGAGAATTCCTCCTATGTCAGGCTCCCCCAGTAATTGTAAATGCTATGTGCAAGCAACAGGGGGCCCCGTAGGGTAGCAAATCACAGTAAGACGCTCAGATTCCCTTTATAGTCTTTTATTAAGTAGTTTATCATCATTTGAGCAATTATAAAAAAAATTACATAAAAAAATAATCCATTGTTTAATTAATAAATGTGATTGTTAGAGGGTCATTTACAGAAAACTAGAAAACTCAAGAAATAAATGCCTTTCACCCAAATGAATAAAAACTTGTTGAATTTAGTTTTATAAAATGCTAAATAAACCTTCACATCCCCCTTGAATTAAATTTTTGTTTGTCTTTTAAATCACAGTATGCCATTATCTGTTTTGTTTGTCAGACTGATTTAACCAGAATGCTGAAATAAAACAATGCATAACAATGCATTTACAGTGTATTTACAGTTGGCATATGGTTATGGCAGACTCATACCAGACCCAGAAGCCAGCATACAGGGTCTCTGTGAAGGAGACCTGGAATTTGTGTATTAGGGACATTGTGTCGGAGACCCCGTAGAAGGACAGCGTGCCTGCGGAATAATCCAGGAAGACCCCGATGCGGGATGAATATGGCGCTTTGATCTCCACCTGATCCTTGTTATGGCAGGCTGAGTAGCTGGAGTCGGAGCAGAACAAGCTCCAGGACTTGCGGTTGTACCCGATGCGTGATCCGTCGCCGTAGCCTGTCCGCTTGATCCCGTTGTAGGCTACGCCTATGGATGTCCCCTCCCCGCTCCATTCCACCTCCCAGTAGTAACAGCCCCCGGATAAGGGCTCCTTGCACAGCACCTGGGGCAGACAGTCAAACCTCTGGGTGCTGTCAGGGTATGACTGGGGCTCCTTCTTCAGGGTTGCCTTCCGATTTCCCCTGGACAGGTACAGCTGTCTGTATGCTGTGCTTTGGTCCAGTGTGAGCTGACAGGCGTCTGCATTAGGAGACAGTTCACGTCACTGTCTAAAAGCATCACGCGGAGGGCATATTTTCACGGTAGCATTGTGCGTGTTTGAATAACCCTCCACTTATTAATGAAGTCAGAAATATTTGTATACTTATCTCCTGCTCCCATAGAATTTGCTGCTGAGTGTGGATTTGCTCAAGGAAAATGGATAAATTGTTTTTCTGTAAGCTTTAGTCATTTTGCACCCAGTACGCATCTTGGTTGCTTTAACTCGTTTATCTTCTTAATGTAAATTTAATGCTTTTCATTTTAAACAATCATTGTTCTGCTGCTGGCAACATCATTTATCAAAATAATGGGCCTACAAAATAAAGGACGACAAAACAAACAGAGACCCCCAATGCTAGCAGGAAAAACTGCGATATTCTGCTTTTGTTGATTTTGTACAGACTGTCAGGAAATGTTCCTCCCTGGACTCTGCTGGGAACTTCAGTTGCATTGTGATTAATTTCCAAACAATGCCAATGATTGTTATTGTATTAATCAGAAAGGGGGCCGGGTTAAGATATGTGAGCCCCAAGCTTCTGTGTTCTACGGCTACTGTCATGAGTCAAAAAGCATCTGCTGCATTTTCCTCAACAAGTGATGACAATGTTCAGACTGTGAATTCTCCCAAACGTAAGCTGGCGACTAGACAACAGCAAAGCAGACAAAAGACAAACCCAAATCCCCGTTTGTGTCAAATGTGGAAAACACCAAGTTAACCCTTAAGGCCCGTAGAAAAAGCTGAAGATCCAAGAAAAACATGCTTTCTGCTTTCTGTGGCAGGTGAACTGCTACAAAAATGGCTACTATCCAAGGCTTGGATGCCATCCCTCCACCAGGTCTCCAGAGGCGGGAACACGGCGCAGGTAAACGTCACCTGCCTGATGGCTACGTTTCTATCCACCTCAGCCGGTCAGAGCTGGTGAGATACTTGCAAGATGTCACGGCCCGATGGAGCGTATCGCGAATCTGGAATACCAGAAGTGCCACAACACTATTAACTATACTATGCGTGAATCGATCATTCTGGTTCTCGTTCATTTAAGACACTCCAGCTTGGCTCGTTCTTTTGCTCTAAGGCACTTGCGTAACAGTCTGCAGCAGCTGCAAGTGTCCAGCCGTCTTCCTGCTGACATTCCTCACCACCAATGCCCCGCATTTTGAGGATGTGCTACGTAACACCCCACGGATGGACTGGCTCATTAGTTAACCAATGAATTCAGTCTGCAAGTCTGTGTTGTAGATCAATAGGCAGCATTGAATGTCCCTGAAAATTTGTGTTTCACTTTATATCAGTTAGATGAATGTCCCAAACAGTTAGGCAGAGCATATAACCTGGTACAATGATATGGACAATTCCATAAAATCTACAAAAACCAACCATTTCAATCCTTGCCAGCCTGAGTCAGGACAACCGGCTACGTGATAATTCTGCCTGTAGACTAACTGTACTCAGGAATGAAGCACGGAAGGCAGCTCCCTTCTCAAGGTTACGTTTTTCAGTGGGCAAAGTGCCAGATCATAGGTCTACATGTCTTTCATGGCCTTTATCTCACGTTTTGAGATCCTAACCAGAGGTAGCATGTAAAATCCTCACATGAGTGACTTTAACAGCACCATAAAAGCGAATCTGAATGTTTCCACTGGCAGCCTTTTTGGCCAGTTCTCTTGCACCTTTCATTATTCATCACACCGTGACACATAAACACTAATCAGCAGTAAAGACTCACATTTTAGGAAGTCGTCTCTCTGCCGAGGCTCCTGGGAAGGCGTTTTGTAGAGGCTCACATCGTTTGCTGCAGAAATAGACAAGCAGTGAAGATCAAGCCAGTGTCATCAAAGAAACTGGTTATATTGAATCATTCTGAGGCTTTTTGGTCATTTATAATGTTTTCAAGACTAGCCAAATACTCAGAAAAACAAGTCTTCGCACTCGTCGTGGGCAAAGATTATAGGCATTCATATTGGAGCTTGATTGAGATGCCTTTGCTGAAGGGCTCTGATAGTATAACGTGACTCAGCTTGCTATTGTCAGAAAGCCCTTTGTATGCACAGCATGGGTCAACATCCAGCCTGACTTTCTGTATAATCAGCCAAGGCAAACAAGGAAGGACAACTGATAACACAACAGTGTAGCGCAGTAAGCTACCCGACCTCAGATGCTGATTAACTGCTTAGCTGTACCCTGAAAGCAATGACTGTGTACAACCTTCACCCCCCCAAGATTACAGTCAACGTGACTGGGTGGGACCGAAGGGGAATCTTCCCATGGTATTCCCTGGAATTACCACAGCTAAACTGCTATGCTGGCAGGAAGGATTTCGATTTTCTTGATCAAGTTTTGGATTTTTTTAAAAAGTGAACTAAATTTCCAGTGAAGACCATGTGTTCGGAGATGTAATCGAGCCTTTGTCACTCACATTTCATTGTGCGCCTTCTTTTTCGATCATCCAGCTGGCAAAACGGCATCTTGTTCACTGTGAATCGGAAACTGTGTGTGAAAAACCTGACAAATCGTGTTTATGTTGAAGAGTTATACCCAAAAATGCTGAGCAAATGTAACATCGAAGTGATGAATGAAGGGCCAGGCTCTCACACACCGGTCTTCGCAACCTTGACCAGCTCCTCATTGGTGTACTCATTCAGGTGCACCTTCATCTCAGAGACCGCTTTGGTGACCGGCCCAAAGGAGAAGTATGGGTTTACAGTCACGGTGGGTAACTCCTCGGCCTCCGTCTGGGCGATGAGCATCTGGAAGCTCTGAAAAATAGCCCGGCGTCAGCCAAAAAGTATAATAAATAAAAGCCATTAGGTTTTTTTCAGCCATTAGCATGTCTTCTTTCATTGTTAATGTGACAGAATGCCTGTGATTGGTCAGAAAACCCCTTGCAGCAGCTACACTCTCTGCCCATTAACATCCTGTTTACTTGATAGCAATTTGAGACACTGGTGGTGTCAGAGCATTTAAAAGAGAGTAAGAGCCAAATACAGGAAATGAACGCCTCTCCCCAGACCCAACGGACTTGGCAAATCCTTTTAGGAAGCTCATCTGGCAGGAAGCTTTGACCTTTGAAAGTCACCCCTGGAAGAACTTTGCTAGTTTTACAAAGACTGGTGGGACATTAGGCAGAGTATCCTAAGAAATGACACTTTATTTGCCTTTTTAACAAGTGTTAGTTTTCATATATCCCATCTTGCTCTCCTTTGAAGCATACAAACACGCGTATAGAGGTGAGAGTGAAGTTTGTGGTCATAACATAGGTTCAGCTGTCCATCCAGCGCCCCGATGTATTTTCGCTGAAGGGACAAATGGAGATGTGGCTGCTCTACCAAGCACAGGATTCGAATCGGTGACTTTTCAAACAAACCACTGAGTCACACAGCTCTCCCTGGTGGAGGATAACCTTATGCACTCGAGCTGCTGTTAGGAGGTCACCTGGATGAAGTGGATGTGGTCTTCAGTGCGGGAGAGCTGTGTAAGCTCAGCATCCCGCTTCTTCAGGTCGGCGATCTCCTGCGTCAGGCGCTCCATGTGGCCCTCTGCACTGGTGGTGGCCGCCTTCTTGTTGGAGGAGATCAGCTTGGACATCTCTGCTTGCATCCTCTCGATGGAGCGGAGCATGTCACCAAATAGCTTCTCACTCTCTTGCAGGGCCCTCTGGGCAGAACTCTATGAAGGAGAGGAGGAACATGGGATTGAAAGCCTGCAAGAAGACCTTCACTAACCATGGTCTGATGCAGCCAGTAGTCTCATAAACAAATCACCATGCCCACTCTTTAATGGGAGATCAAGTCAATTAAACTGTTTTGATTACCAATTAGCAGAAGTTATCTAAGCACATGAATAGAGTCAGACGTGCCTTCAGAGCTTGCAGAGCCTGTCGGAGCTCTTCCATTTGCTTGACTCTCTCGTGGATCTTCTGCTGAACTTCAGCCTGGGTGGCTCCTAGCAGGTTCTGAGGAAAGGAAAAGGGGGTTTTTGAAAGCGAGTTGCCGAAATCTCATGAAGCAACAATTAATTCACAGCATGAAAGAGGCAAAGTCTAAGCGATATCAGCTACTTCCTGACCGCACCTCCTTTGCAAACCTGCCCATGATTTTCTCAGCTGCATGCTAACAGAAGTGACTAAATATTCACTTTGATGTACCAAAACATTTTTTAGAAAAGTTTTTGCCAGGGAGAGCACAGTGTTTTTACAACAAAGCCACGCTCTAAGACCGTTCAGGTGTCAATTGTCAAAATAATGCATAGTGTAGCATGTTGCTATGCAACCAAAAATCACACAGAAGAATAACTGACACACCCAGTGCAGTTTATAACACAACAACTACTAGGACCCCATAAAACACTGCTCTGATTTTCAGACCATAAGCTGGTTTCTTTTCAAAAGCACACACTTTGAGCAAATTGATGATAAACAAAACCTGTGCAATTATATGTAATAAACCCTTTGGAAGACACACCAGTTGCAATATACGTGATTAATGAAGACTGAAAAAGGAGGACTTTAACATTGTAAACATCGCATTGTTGTCTCTTGGGCGCTTACTGTGCTTCTCCATCACGTGGTCACACAGGACCGTGTCCTGAGCACTCCTAGTAGCCGAACCGGCCTGCACCCAGCTTCTCCGCACACCCCAGCCACCGTACCTGCTTCTCCTGCCTCTCCTGTTCGGCAGACACCATGTCGTGCCCTTTGTGCTCCTTGACGGTGCAGAGGACGCAGATGCACATTTGGTCTGTGCGGCAGTAGAGCTCCAGCCCCTTCTGGTGCTGCGGGCAGATCTGCCGGTCCAGGTGCCCGGTCTCGTCCACCAGCTTATGTCTCTTGAAGGTGGCCGACTCGAAGTGCGGCTTCAGGTGCTTCTCACAGTAGTGGGCCAGGCACATCAGGCAGGACTTCACCGCCTTGTGCTTCTTCCCAATGCAGATGTCGCAGCCCACGTCCTGTGGACCGGCGTAGTTGTAGTCCGGCTCTGGGGGCGGCGGCGGCGGATACGACTCCCGGGGTCCACCGGAATACCGGGACATCCGACGGGGGGTGGGCCTCTTGCTGTAGGACACCTTGCACTGGGGGCAGATGTATGAACCCGTGTGGTCGGCATGGTCCCAGTAGGTGCTCAGGCAGACAGAGCAGAAAACATGTCCACAGGAAATAGACACGGGGTCTCGGAGGTCCTCCTTACAGAGATAGCAGATTTCCTGATCCGATGCCATCGCCGCACGTTCGCCTATCTGCTATCCTGCACAAGCCGCTGGCAGGTCAAGTGGAGACTGACGCAACACGGTCACTGCAGCAATTTATACCGAGTACATAGGGAGGGTTTTATGATAAACAGGTTGAGCAGAAACTAGTGAAAGAAAGGGGTGTGTCTCACCTGGGCCAAAGGAATAGTCCAGTTCTGTCACGAGAACATAAATCCTACAAGGGGTAGTAATGATGAAAGTATGTGAGCTGATGATAAGTTTACCTTTGAAATTAAGAGCTGAACGGACAGTCAGACGGAGCTAAAGCAAGCAGATTTTCAGTGAGAGTCAGAGATGCCAACGTTATCAGAAATAAAATCATGTCAGTGGTGCTTTGCAGAAAGATCATGCCGGAACATTTACATTTATTTTAATTAGCAGACACTTTTGCCCAAAGTGACATACAAGGCAAACAGCAAATTACAAACAAATGACTGTCGAGGTGTCGATTAGGCACGATCGTGGCCAGGCTGAGCTGCCAGTGAACGCCCAGGTACGAGTGCAGCATAGGAGCAGGAGCTACACATCAACTTCCAAACAGAGCAAGAAATTAATTAAACTACTATTCAAATCAGCAGAAAGTGCAACATTAAGGACATTCGGCGAGCATGGAGTGGAGTAGGATAATAGAGGGTCTCCTGGAACAGATGCGTCTTGGGTCATGCGGGGGTTTTCCATGAGAAGCACGTGCAAACCAGCGGGGGGGGGGAGCATAGGATCGTCTTAACTGTGAGGGTCCAGCTTCACAGGTGCAGGACCGCTTTCAACCAGGCAAAGCTAATGCCTTCAGGGCAGCTTTCATGGAAGACCATCAGAGAGGAGCGCGCTGTTGTCAATGCGGCCGTATGTGTTAGCATAAAGCACCGGGGACCAGCTGAGCTTTTAGGGAGGAGCTGCACTCTGCACATTTCCAAATCCTCTCACTGCAGACCCTCAAAAAGGCAGCCAGACAAACCCACGGCCCCGCTGACGGAAGACTGAACACAGCCCACACTTCACAACATCTGAGCTGCTGAACGAGAAATCGCTGTTAGAGCAAACAAGGGGAAACACTCGAGTTACTTGTTAACCAAAACTCTACTAGAATCATTTATCGCGCTTTCAGTAATTTGGTTATATGTTACAAAGGGTCTTCCTGCCGTACCATTAATGGCAGAATGACCTTTCATTTCCTCTCCTGTTCCTGCAGTATTAGTTTCACTTCCCCATTTTCACTTAATTGTGACATCATCAATCTAATCTGAGATTCAAGTTGTTATTTTCATGCGGTCAGTTACACTAGTGAGGTACACTGTGCAATATTGCACAGAGTGTAAATTGCACTGTTTAATCTCTGAGAGCAGCTTGGAATTTTCATATATAATCCTGCACATCCCGTACATCACCAGAAACTGCTGAAGTTGGTTTCCTATTTGGTTTATCTATAAATATTCCTCACTGAAAGACTATTGGTTGCAGTGGCATAATTGAGGCAGGAATGCTGCAGAGCCAGACGAGCGGGATTACACAAAGGTTGCACAAGGTGTCACATTGCCATTGTGTGGGTGTGTTACGCTGACTGGGATCGAAGGTGCAGGAATGCCTGGGCCACACACTGACATGCTCGCACGCTGCACCGCAGGCTAAGGAAATATTTAATGTGATCTGTATCCCGAAACTACTGCACGCTTTTGAGTCGTGTTTGCTTTTTTTGAGAACCTTATCTCAGCTGGTTAAAAAATTATGGCAGCAGGCAGGAGAACATTCACAACATAAGTTAAACATTCATTTTCAGAGCCCTGTAAAAAAAAATATGCCAGTATTACAAGAAGAGCATGTTTCCCTTGGAGACCACAGGAATGCAAAGCATCATTTCGCCACAACTGGGAAAGCCAGACTGATCATGGAGATCTGACTGGAAGATAACTTCATATCTACAGCCCAAAACACTCCTGTTTACTGTCCTCTGTGCCACTTTTTTCTAATAGCTTGGATGTTGTTATCGTACTTTTGGCGAACCTAAAAACACAAATAATTACCCTCTGAATGTTGAATCAACACAACTTCAATGGCAGGAAGTCACAACCCAAGACCTCAGATGCTGTAATAGCTACAGGAGTCTTTTATCTGAGGGTGGGTGAGAAAGCCGGCAGCTCAAGGCGCTGGGGAGCAGGGCTGGCTGATACTTCAAGGGATTTCCCTGTAGTTGGCTACCCCTCTGCGGGGCGTGGGGGGTGGGAGGGACTGAGCAGGCCTGCTAGCTGTACACGGTAACTGAATCAGGCCTGCCAGGCAGCACGCTGACATGCAGTGCCATGTGAAAAAGCCAATCAGTGCTTCACATCAACTTAAAAACCAACACAAGTCAAGCAAATCATTTACCTTAATGGTATCCACATAGTTCGCTTCGTTATTTCTGTTCTTTCAACAAACATTGTAGTTATCAAGACCCACTTACAACTATGTGGGCTGATTCAAAGTTTACGCAGCTCCGTCGGCTGAAGGTTCATGCTGAGGGACCAAACACACGACACCGCGCTCTCATCTTGTTTCGATCTTCATATGCGGTGCACTGGGCTGTGACTACGCCTGCTTGCTGTTTACGCTGTTTGCCAAACGCTCACCGCTGGCTCTCGTGGAAGCTGGGCTCTTGCAAACTGGCACAGGGCCCAGTTCCCCTGCTCTCTCCCACTGTGTACCTTCCTAGCTCACAAAGGTAGCCATTGTTTCAAGAGGAACACTTGTAAATACCTCGTCTGCCTGTGTCGGCCAATAGCGTCCGCAGCTGGGACCTCAGCCCCTTCCCCAGTATCTACTTCCCTTAGATGCCGTTCCATTAAACTAATGTCCGTTAGGTGCTTTACGTTCATTCCACTGAATTTAACGACCGCATAAAACCCACCTGTCTCCCCCAGATGAAGGAAGACCTGACAGACAACTTAGAAGAGATGGATTTGCCCATTAATTTACAAATGCAATATGTTTTACAACAATTTTTAATTATACAGGTTGCCATATTAAAAGTGACTTAATGTAAATCTTAAGTCCGTTTGAATAAACGGGGGGGGGGGGGTTTGCTGTTCTTTCTGTGGTTTTGCTTTCTAAATGCAGTGATCGGGTTAATCAGTACCAGATCACTGGACAAAAAGTCTCCTATGGCGGCTTGTCAACACTGTGGGGGGGGGTGGGGGGGGCTTATCAGAAACCTGACTTCCTTATAAGGAGAAAGGCGAAACTCTGTACACGATGAAAGACACGCAGAGCAGTCAGGGCAGTCAGATACCGCCGTGTAACACACAGGCCAGCCAGATACCGGTACGTAACCACCCAGCATGACAGCGTATGTGAGGACTGCCGCTATTTGCCTGTCAGAAATATCACCAAATAGATCGCATTCCTCTTGAAGAGTTGCATTCGAGGGCGGGGCGACTGACAGAGCCCTCAGATTAAACTTTCAACGGCTTGGAGAATACCCATAATGCATCTGGATGAAATCGAGCTACACATATGCGGGATGTGGAAAGTTCTCACCGGCCCCACCCACAGGCAGAGCACCCTTATAGGAAGGGGCGGCTTCAGGCAAAACCCATTCACACCAACAAACAAACGCCATTAGAGGAGAGGGTCACGCCCCACGTGCCGTGTCCGTTTCCAGAGGAAGTCCAGCTCTCAGGAAACCGACCTTTGACCCCGGTGTGGACGTGCTGGGATAGAGTGTGGCTCAGTGTCGCTCTCACTGTACTCAGACACTCCAAAAACATTGGTGAGCTCCTCTGTCAGTCTTGGATGGCAAACACGTAAATCAGGAGCGTCTCAGTGATGACTGGAATTCGGCACGGGACACACGCTCCTGACATGCGTGACGTGTGCCTATCTAACCGTCACCCCCAAACTGGTCCAGCAGGGCGCCATTCAAATACAGGGAGTCCGGCGTCGCTGTTGCAGCTCGATAACAATCAGCCAGTTTCTACTACCTGCTCATTTGTCTGGGCGGCAGCAATCAGCCATGTTGAGCAAATGCCACGTAGCGCCTGTACACACCCCCACCCCACCCCACCCCACCCCCCAACCCTGACCGTCAAAAGGACCTGCCCGATGGGGAGAAACAAATCACCAGAACACAAGAGGCAACTATAGTAACAGACTTAAGACCTTTAAACATGTGATAGATAAATGGAAGACTGAGTGTGAATATATACACTGTGATACAGTGCTGTAATCACACCCGGCGGGCAGATTTGCCATTTCGCAGTACGGACGCGTGTCCTTCCAGCTTTGCACCCCCGCCCATACTCGGAGTCCTGTCTTACAACTCATTCATCTACCAGCAGTGGACCCCGCCCCCTCTCTCCCTTAAGTCCGCCCCAGTTTCAGTTGCCGTCGCTCTGCCTGTTTTATCTGAGCCTGGGTTTTGCTCTGCTCAGGCACTCAGAGGCGGGAGCTCTGCTTGTCCGCTGCCAGTCCCTGGAGCTCAGCACGCTGCTGAGGTTCTGCTACGCTACACTGCGCTACGCTAAACATGGCCGACCCCCTGTCCCCCGACCACTTCAGCTGCCCGCTCTGCGTGGTCATTCTGAAGGACCCTGTGGCTATTCCCTGTGGACACAGCTTCTGCATGGACTGCATCAGCAGCTACTGGGACGAGGCCGACTACACGGGCATCTATGTCTGCCCGCAGTGCCGCATCACCTTCACGCAGAGGCCCGTGCTGCGGCCCAACACCATGCTCACCAAGGTGGCCGAAAGGCTGAAGAAGGGGTCCAGCCCGCCCGTCGGGGCCAACAGCTACGCGGGCCCCGGGGACGTGCCCTGCGACTTCTGCATCGGCAAGAAGTTCAAGGCGGTGAAGTCATGCCTGAATTGCCTGGCGTCGTACTGTGAGAAGCACCTGAAGCCGCACTACGAGTCAACCACCTTCAAGCGGCATAAGCTGGTGGACGAGCTGGGCAACCTGGACCGCAAGATCTGCCCGCAGCACCAGAAGAGCCTGGAGCTATTCTGCCGGACTGACCAGATGTGCATTTGCGCCCTCTGCACCGTCAGCGAGCACCGGGGTCACGACATCGTCTCGGCCGAGGCGGAGAGGAGCGAGAAGCAGGTGAGGGGCATTCCGGAAAGCGACTTCTTTGCCGTTATTATTACGGTGTGGGAATCCCACAGAGGTTCAGGACAGCAAACGTCCTGGGCTGATACAATGGGTGAGAAATGCAGGTGAAAACTGACACTGAGTGACAAAATGACAGGAACCGTGTGATTAAGCTTCTTGGAAAATGAGAAGGCATATAACGTCAGGAATAAGAATGTAAAAGCCAGCCTGCGATGGTGTTTGGACAGTTACTGGTAGATTATTCATGTTTTAGATTGGAGTTAGAATGCAAGGCAACTAAGAGCGCTACTAATGGTTAACTTACCATACTCAGTGAGTATTTCTGATCACATATTTTCCGAGCAACACGCCCTTTTGTTTTGTGTTAGATAAAAGGTGGAACAGATGCTTGAGGAGGATTAAATGAGCCAAGACACAGGAATGTTACTTGCGGCAGATCTGTAGTAGTTTTTCTGAGGTTAAAGAATGTGTGTGCTGTGAACTTTGCACCCGGGTAATGATGCAATGTCGAGAGAAGGGCTCCGGTGTGCCGATTCACTGTGATTCGGCGCCTGATATTCCCAGTGAGTTACTCAAAGCTGCTGCTCCGTATTCCCACATGGGAATAATCATCTCCTCCACAACTCTAAGAATTGCCACACCCAAACTGAACTGGAAAGCGCAAAACAAAGATGCGTGACTCGCCTCTGAATTCAAAGACTCCCTAGGTATCGTGTATCTGCCGTTAATACTAAAGTTAATACTATTTCGATTCAGCACAACTCATATGGCCCGGTTGTGTTTTGAAAAGCAGAGCCTGTCTTGCCCACCTAAGACTCCTGAACTTCTTCTTGCTTATCCTGGTTATCCTTCAGCCATGCTAAAACTTTGTTTGACTTTCAAAGATGTGTGCACTTTGTAGCGGGTCCTGGGCCAGCCCACGTCGCTCTCACATTCCTGGCATGATTCAGATTCCTGGCTTCCTGTGAGATAAGGCAGCCCCCCCCCCGGCCACGCAGGAGGCCTTAACACCCGCTCGCTGAAGCTACACCGTGCTCCCTGCTCTGGCAATTTTCAAGACGCTGGTGTTTCCGAGAACCACTAGTACAGCTGAGGACTGAGAGGCAGCCACAGACGTTACCATGAGCCCACATCTGATGGCCTTACAGCGTGTTTCCTACACGGCTTCCTGGCAGGAATTTCCTGTCCTGAATATCCTGAAGAAAACGGTGTTAGAAAGCATAATACAGATGTGAGGGATGCACTGTAAAGGCTCATGAGGACATAATACAGATGTGAGGGATGCACTGTAAAGGCTCATGAGAACCGTCTAATGTTCCTTGTTTTGGCTGCTTTCCCCTTTTTTTCCTGCGCAGAAACTCCTGGGCGCGTCCCAGGCGGAGATCCGGCAGAAATGCCAGGGGAGGATGAAGGAGCTGGAGGAGCTGCGTACGGCTGTGGACTCGCTGAAGGTGCGTGACATCGCAGCGCCGGCAGGAAGTGGCCGGCTCGGCATTTCAATCCCAGGATGCAGCTTTCAAACACCACACAGCCGTTTATGGACAGACCTAGGAATTCTCCCAGAGGAGTGTAGCTGCTCAAGAAATTCATAGTAAATATAATAGCCTAGGTGTATCTTTAATACATTTGACTTTAGTAAACGTTCTACAGCAATGTTTCCCAATCCCATAGCCAGTCCACATTTTTGCTCCCTACGAGCTCCCTGCCACAAAGTACACATTTTTGCTCCCTAACAGCTCCCAGTAGGGTCTATGGGTCCCAGAGGACTGGATTGGGAAACATTGATATACAGTATGAATCTACACCACAGTGAAGTTTCATATGAAAGAGGGTACAATTTGGTCTATTCAACCAGTAAGTTCTACACCTACGTTGCTATTATTAAGGTTCCTGATAGTGGTCATACAAAACAAAAGAACACACAAAAAGCAGGTATAGTATTTAAGGTACAATTTCAGATTGTAACAAAACACATAGAGCCACACATGTAGCCGTAAGCTTAGTTTGAGGTGCAGGGTTTCATCGGGCCGGTGTTAGTGTGCTCAGCGGACACTCTGGCTTCCAAACAGAGTTCAGCCGAGAGAGCCATGGCAGAGAGCGAGAAGATGTTCCGGGAGATGATCAGCTCCATCGAGAGGATGCGCTCTGAGGTCACCAAGCTGATTGGCATCAACGAGAAGGCCGCCTTCAACCAGGCAGACGGGCTTGTGGAGAGGCTGGAGCAGGAGATCGAGGAGCTGAAGAAGAAAGAGCTGGGATTGAAGCAGCTATACAGCACTGAGGACCACATACATTTCCTACAGGTAGAACCTTCAGAACCATGGCTCAGGGTTAACCCCGCTGGCTGGCCTGAGAACATCCTGTCTTGATGCATTTCCACACCCCTGCTCCTCTTCATTTACAGAACTTCAACTATCTGTGCACCCCGACTGACGATGGGGTCATACCCAAGGTGACTGTCAATCCAGACTTCTCCTTCAGCATGGCGCGGAAAGCGGTTGCCGAAATCAAAGAGCGCTTGGAGGAACTGGGTCGAGAAGAGCTGCTGAAGATCTCCAGATCAGGTTCATAATGCTCAACATTCATGTTTGCTGTGAAGATGTGCCTTTGTACTGAAGGATGGATGCGATCTGCCTGCCTTAGCCCTGGTTACTGAACAAACACAGAAAAATTCTCCAAAATGTGATAACAAATATTGTAAATCATTTGTCCTGTACCACAGTAAATGAGATTCCAGTTTACACCATGGAAAACCGGAGCAAGGAGAGACCCATTAAAGGTAAAGCATAATAAATAATTTACAAATCAAATCATAATGGCCTAACATCAAGAAATGAGTAAAGGTGGGTATTGTGGAGAGTAACACCACAGATACAATGTGTCCAGACACCCGATACAGAGTACTTTGAGAGGAGTACAGCAGGGAGATCATGTGCTGTGTATTTATTTTAATTTTTCATTCCATATCTAAGTAGAATCCTTTTGTATCTACAGTGGCTAGTCAAATAACAGTGGACAGTGCCCCACCTCCAGAGCCCCGAAACAGGTCTGACTTTTTAAAATGTGAGTACCTCCGCAAATATTTCTTCATATTTCTGAGATGGCGCCCTCTGTGGCAGATGTCTGTGAGTGCTCCCCCTACAACCCTCACTATTTGTTCTCTGTTTTAGCAGTGTTGGGGAAGTAATCGGTGACAGACAGCGGTGGAAAGTTGAGGTCCAGATAGAACAAATCCAGACCAAAATTTTGTTTCAACCAACCAGTTCAACATAAAGAGTCACAGTTACAGAGATTGGTTGAAACAAAATCTTGGTCTGGATTTCTCCTTTCTGGATCTGAAATTTCCACCTTTTTCTGTAATGGATTAGTTTTATGAGTAACTTGCCAAACACTGTGTTTTAATCACATTTATCCTTCTATATATACAGGGATTTAATGCCTTATTGAAGCACCTTATTCTGTATTTGTGTTTTGTGTTTAATTTGTGTTTACTAGTCGCTGGAAGGACTTGCAGAGTAAGATGGTCACTGTACAGTGTAACTGACTGCTTTCTGCGCATGAAACTCTTGAACATCTGGATTCCCTCATAACTTGTCATCGGTGCTGTTGAGAAACGCGCTTTTGCATAGGGTTTCCTCCACATCATCCCACCCTGCTTCTCTTTGCCCAGATTTCTGCCAGCTCCGGCTGGACCCTAACACCGCCTACAAAGAGCTCTACCTGACTGAGGGCAACAGGAAGGTCATCCGGACGCGAGACCTGCAGCCGTACCAGGAGAGCTCCGAGAGGTTCGACAGCTTTGCACAGGTGCTCTGCAGGGAGGCACTGTCTGGGAGCCGCTTCTACTGGGAGGTGGAGTGGAACGGAGAGTTCTCCGTGGGGGTGTCTTATAAGGGTATCAGCCGCAAAGGGAAGGGTTCCCTCTGTCTGCTGGGCTATAACAAAAAGTCCTGGAGCTTACTCTGCTCCGACTCAGGCTATTCCGCCTGGCACAACAGGGTGGACAAGACCATCAGCGCCCCACACTGTCCCAGGATTGGGATATACCTGGACCACGCCGCTGGCATTCTCTCCTTCTTCAGCATCGGCGAGACCATGACCCTCCTACACAGGTTCGAGACCACGTTTGCAGAGCCCGTCTACCCTGGGTTTGGAGTGGGAACCTCTGTCAAAATATGTCAGCTCAAATGACGGAAATCCGTGCAGTAACAGCTTTGAAAAGTAAATCCCTCCTCCCGTCTCACATTTTTCTGGTGCTTTTTTTATAGTTCGTCTCTTCCTGTTTGTCAGGATCTTTTCAGTAAAACAGTTTAAATTGAGTCTTGTACGTTTTTTTTAATGATAAATTGTTTAAGAGCCTGAAAATATGCTGGAAACTTTCATACAAGCTTATTTAAAATGTTCATCAGTATTCTAACTCGGAGTTCATGGTTTTTATGGAGTTTTATGTCTTTACTGTATCCTTCAGTATATGAACTCGGTAAACAACAGGTTAAATCCACATAGCCAAAGAATCAATTGTATAATTCTAATGCAAAATGTATTTAAAACAAAGAGTTGGTGTATTGGTAAATCAGCAAAAGCTTTTGCCGTTTTCCTATATTGTCTCATAATCTTCTCATAGCAAGGCTTATAGACCAATTTTAGTTATGGAAAAGTACGTGTTTACTAAGTTGCCTTTTCATGATATCTACTGAATTGTTGTTTGCATTTTGTGTGTGTGTGTTTTTTCCAAAATAAAAGGAACCACCTCTCCGCCATGTTTGTTCGGTGTTGTTGTCGCTCTGTAAACATACACAACATGGCATTGCTGTCATGACTATAGGCAGGATAATTACATGATAGCACGGTCAAGGTACAGACAGTAATGAGGAGACGCCAGACTCTCACTGTTCATATGCTGAGGCATCAGAAATGCTGATCTTCACCAGTCCCGTATGAGCAATAGAGAGTGACACTGCACTTATACAGTATATACCCATACTACAGTAGAGAGTGACACTGCACTTATACAGTATATACCCATACTACTTACTCATAATGTTTCATAACTACAAATACAGACATGGACAAATTTGTTGGTACCTTTACAGCTCATTGAAACACTGCTTCATTTCTCCTGAAAAGTGATTCAATCAAAAGCAATTGTCTAATGTATACCTGCATGCCTTTATGTGATAGAATAAACGAATAAAATTACAAAAATATTCGTTGTTTATTTTACAAATATATGCTAAAATAGTATGGACAGTTTTGTTGGTACCCCTAAAGAGACTATTTATCCTTGCATTACAGTCATGTATCAAACTAAGTGTTTAACCTGAATTAGCATCACAGGTGCCTTCAAGCTTTTCAGCAGCCATTCAGCCTATTTAAAGGGAAAGAACATGCTACTGTGTTGTTTGGTATCATTGTGAGCATCACACTGAACAT
>JAODUD010000107.1:29484589-29502109 GCA_026784285.1 Stomatorhinus walkeri
TTCATGGTACTGTAGCCAACCTCCCAGGACCCGGACACAAGAGGAACTGCAAACCCAGGATGATCAGAAGGATAGTGCGGATAGTAGAAAGAGCCAAAACCATTCTAGCTGAGCTCCAAGGTCATACATCAGTTTCTGATCAGACCATCCATCGCATTTCGAACAATAATGGGCTCCATGGAAGAAGATCCACTTGGGCTCCACTACTGACAGAAAAACCATTTAAAAAGCCAGAGTGGAATTTGCATGTTGACAAGCCCCAAAGTTTCTGGGAGAATGTTGGACAGATGAGACAAAACTGGAGCTCAGCCTCAGTTGCAGGTCATGGGTCCTGCAACAGCTAAAAACACTCAAGAATGTGAGAAACATCGGCCTATTCTGAAATGGCCCTCCATGAGCCCAGATCTTAATCCTATTGAACATCTATTGAAAGATCTGGAAATTGCAGTGTGGAGGCGCCACCCCTCAAACGTGAGGCAGCTTGAGCAGTTTGCTCAGGAAGAGTGGGACAGACTACCTGTTTGCAAATGCAGACGTCTCACTGTGAAGTAGAGATCGCTTGGTGGCACTGATTGCTGCAAAAGGTGGTGCCACAAAATATTAAATGAAGGGTACCATCCTTTTTGTCCGTGCCATTTTCATTTGTTTAATCAGATAAAACATTCAACTGAATCAAAAATCAAAAACAAAGTCTGATTTGTGTTAAATATGGAATAACAATAAGTGATGCCATTAAACTTTTGTCAGTTTCAAGGTATTTCAGAGAGTTGTTTCTTTGCTTTTTGTGGAAGGGTACTAACAAATTTGTCCATGTCTGTATGTGCACACACACGCATACAAGTCTAGTGTTACCATACGCACATACAGGACGCAATCAAAATACAATATTATTTTTCATGTAGATGACTCGAGATTACTTTCAATTTCACTGTATGCTTTTTAAACTATAAATTCATGATAATAAAAATTTATAAAATAGGTTATTTGGTGATGCCACCCAAACCCCCAGCATTAAAAAACTTCAAAGAGATCCAACACAACACACTGCTTTTTATCCATGGAAATTCCGTGAATATTTCACATTCAAGCAAATGAAAGGACGAAACATGTTGATATTTCAGAACCGTAACTAAAAGAAATATCATAGATATGTAGTAAGATTTTTTTCAATTGTGCTACCAGACCCAGGCTTATTAAAACTATTACACTGAAACACAGCGAAGCAAGTGGCAGTCTTGAAATTATACATTTCGTTGCAGTTGAATGAAAACCACATCTGCAAATTTAAATTGTATTTTATTGAATTTGATTAGCGTACATGTTAACCATCTATTAACTGAGAACATTTACATGTCTGTAATAAACTGTGTTCCACCAAACATGAAGGTTCACTGGTCCTATAAGCCGTCCATTAAACTCGCCTATTTGCACCACACTGCACCCAGGACTGTTTTTCCCACATAGAGAACGTTTAATGCAACTAAATATACCATAACAGTAACCTTGAATTTCCAACTTTCTCATTCCCATTTACAGGCAAATTAACCTTCCACATTAAGCCTTTTCCTCTCTATATAAACACATAGCATTGTAGACCCCTCCACAAATCACCACCTTACCATGGGGGAGGGGTTTGTGTGTCCCAGTGATCTTAGGAGCTATGCAGTTAATTGCCCCTGAGAGCATCTCCCATGGCAAATAGGTTCTAGATGAGGGACCAGACTAAGAGTAATTAGAATACCCCTTATGGAACACAACAAGAAGGAACCAGAAACCTCACCTGGAAAAGTGAGACCAGGGCCCATCCCTGAAGATAGGGCTGGGGTGGGTTTGTCTGCAAGCACTGGAAGGTTAGGTGTTCACCCAAGGGGCCCGGTCAGGCACAGCCTGAGTGAGGCACGTGAGACCATTCTCCCGTGGCCCCACCATCTGAAGGAAGAGCAATAAAGGTCCGATCTAACGGAGGTCGAAGGCAGAGGCCTAGGTGGACTGATCCTCTGCTACCAAAACTGCCTTCAGGGACATGGAACGTGACCTCTCTGGTGGGAAAGGAGCCCATCCTGGTGCAGGAGGTAGATACTGACTAGATATATTCGGGCTCACCTCACGGCACGGCTCAGGCCCTGGAACCAAACTCCTGGAGAGGGGCTGGTCTCTATTCCCCCATGGGTTGCCCTGGATGAGAGACGTTAGACAGGTATGGATCTACTCATAGCCCCCCCAGTCTGGCACTTACACGTTGGAGTTCTCCCCAGAGAATGAGAGGTTTGCGTCAGTTTGACTTTGAGTCTGGGGACAGGGTGTGTATGCACCAAACATCAGTTCAGAGTATCCAGACTTCTTGGAGACAGTGGGTGTGGTGCTAGCAGGTGTCCCCCCTTCCCCCCGGACTGTTCTGCGGGGGAATTTAAAGCTTACTTGGGTATCAATTTCGAAACCTGCCCGATCTGAACCTGAGCGGTGGTCTGTTATTGGACTTCCACACTAATCACTATTTATCCATAATGAACACCATATTTAAAAAAAGGATGTTCATAAATGCACCTGGCATCAAAGCACCCTAAGCCACAACTCGATGATCGATTTTGTAGTCAATTCATGGGATCTGTGACCAAATGCCTTGGACCCTCAAGTATAGAAAGGAACTGAGCTGCCAACTGATCACCACCTGGCGGTGAGTTGGATCAGATGGCGGAGGAAAATGATGGACAGACCTGGTCAACCCAAACACATAGTGAGGGTGTGATGGAAGTGTCTGGTGGAGACCCCTGTCTGGGAGATCTTCAACTCACACCTCCAGTAGAACTTCTCTTGCATTCCGGGGGAGGCTGGAGAGCCCAAGAGGGCGATGTTCTGTACCTCTGTAGGATCAGAACCTCCAAGTCTGAGACCATGGTTCTCAACTGGTAACGGGTGGATTGCCCCCTTCAGGTTGGAACTGAGGCACTTGGTCATGAGGCAGGGAAGAATGCACAAGAAAAACAGGCAGATCAATGCAGTATCAACCATCATGCAGACATTGTACTAGTTGGTCATGATAAAGAGAGAGCTGAGCCGAAAGGAGAATCTGTCAATTTACCAGTCAATCTACATTCCAAACCTATGGTCACGAGCTCTGGATAGTGACCGAAAGAATGAGATCACAGATTACATGCAGCGGAAAATGAGCTTCCTTCTTAGGGTGTCTGGGTGAGGACCTTGGACATCTCGGAGAGGCTCAAAGTAGAGCTGTTGCTCCTCTGCATGGAAAGGAGCCAGCAAATCTGTCTAGGATGCATTCTGGATGCGGCCCCGGGGAGGTGCTTTGGGCATGTACAATCAGGAGAAGACTCCTTGATTGGAAATGCTTAATGTAATAATTATTGTCTTAAGCGCATGGGAGTTAATGACTGAAAGCTAAAGTGTTTAGATTAAAGTATTAACTTGCGGTAAACTAACGGAATACATTACAAATTACGTTTTAGAGCATGCGTTCAGTAATCTTTAACGGAATACGATTATTTACTTATATCTGACATTTTAAGGTAAATGCACATTGATGCAGATTACCAGAAACGCCATGCATGCCGTACTTATTTAATCTTTTTTATATTTATTGCTTTGTGTTGGGTGCATTATGGGAAATTGAGTCCGACGGAGAAGCACTATCGTGTGTAAGATGACAGCAAGCGCTACCATCGAGTTGTGTATACAGCTCTAATGTAGTATGGTAAACCACCTCTGATTCAGTGTTAATTTTTGTTAGTACAAGGTATTTGTAACAGGTATTGAGAAACGCCTGCGGTTTCCCACCACACGAATCTGCACTAGCGGAGCGCCGGTCGATTTACCCGTTGGCCGGACGCCTTGGAGACGAACGAGCGGGCAGGACGCTCAGTTTCGTTTTGTTGTTGTGTAATGTTCACATCGTAGAGTATAATCAGCACACTGATGACATGTTTAAGGCAAAGATACTGGTTATCGGACCAAGTGAGGTAAGGCGAGTACGAACAAAACACACCGGGTTGTTAGATGGGAGAAACGTACGGGGGTCTGCGTCGATGTTGGTGTCTTGAAAACATTCCTGATCTGTTTAAAGTGTATTTAGGCTAATTGTGCTGTTTTATAAGCAGTCTTTATCCTTTAATAGAGCGGCAAGACGGCGCTCTCCGACTTTCTGTCGGACGCCACTGAGACTATAGGAGGCGAGTACCGGCCCACACAGGGAGTCAGGTAAACTAACCGGCATTATTGTATAAAGTACATCATCATTATCCCCGCGTTTCATAGCTCCCGCGTCCACTCCACTGTGTGTGTGGAGTTCACATCGTGCAGATTTTCCTCAAAGGCATGCAGTTAATCGAACTGGTGTCTCTGGATAAATCATAGAGTATGATTGTATGCGTGTTTGTATCTTCCCTGTGATGGACTGGAATCCCATTCAGGGTGTCTCTTGCCTTGTGTCCTGTGATGGACTGGCATCCCGTCCAGGGTGTCCCCTGTGCTGTGCCCTAGGATGGACTGGCATCCTGTCCAAGGTGTCCCCTGCCCTGTGATGGACCAGCGTCCCATCCTGGGTGTCCACTGCCCTGTAGCTACTGGTGGACTGGTGTCCCATCCAGCATGTCCCCTGCCCTATGCCCTCTGATGGACTGGCATCCTATTCATGGCTTCCTCCACCTCGTGAATAGCTCCAGGCTCATCCAGGACTTGTTAAAAGATGGATGTTCTGAATCACCTTGCTGCTAATGAAGAGCTGTCTCCCTGATTTTCTCCATGTGAACATAGCATTTTGAACAGACACCAGGTTTATGCGAATAATCATACTGTATGTTGGCTGCTGATTTGTGCTTAATCACTACCTGTTCATTCCCTCAGGATTCTGGAGTTTGAGTCGCAAGCTTTGGATGCCAGTGACAAAAACATGACCCTCGACGTGGAGCTGTGGGATTGTGCTGGAGATTTTAAGTAAGGCCGGCATGCAAATGCTAAATAATCGGCTGTAATAAACCAGGTGTACCTTAGAATCATGCAGATTTATCTCCCCGTCGGAGGCTGGAACCTGTCCTAGAGAGCATAGGGCACAAGACTGGGGACACCTTGGACGGGATGCCAGTCCATCACAGTGCACATACACAGAGTTTTCTTGTTGTGAGCCTTTTAAAATTGTGTAGAAGTGATTAGTGTTTATATTTGTGATGTATATTGTTTAAGTGTCAGTTATGTGTTCTTACTTTATCACGTTCTATAGGTTTGAATCCTGTTGGCCTGCGCTGATGAGAGATTCCAATGGGGCACTAATTGTGTTTAATCCGGACGTGTCCAGCCACCTGAGAGAAATGGAGACCTGGCATTCGTCTTTCGTTTCCTCGCAGGGAATGCAGGAAAGCCAGTGTCTCCTGATTGCGCACCACAAACCAGGAAGCTCCGCCGGCAGGGGACACCCAGCGCTCGGTAATGAGCAGTCACTGGAGTGTAGCTCCTACTACATGTTTACCATTAAGCTGTTGTGCTACTGTTCACTTAACAGTAGGGCTGCACGATTAATCGATTTCAAATCGAAATCGCGATTTCAAACAACGCGATTAGCAAGTCGCATAAATCGCTATTTAGGATATACATTATACAGCACGTCGGACCCAGGGTTTAAAACTGCTGAGAATAGTTTTACAAATTCATGCCGTTCTCAGTGTACCAGTGCTCACCAATCAGAAGTGGCCCAAGAAGGCGTATAGGCGCAGAAACAGCAAACGTGAAACCCAAGGAAAATGTTACATACGCGGTGCAGAAAAATACTGATTCCGCTACTGAGCTATAAGTGAAATGCCTTCCTATTTCATGGTCCGAGATTGTTTCAGAAAGGTCCTATCATCAATAGAACCAGCGAGCTCCTTTTAAACACCAGCTGCAATATACTTCAGCTTATGATACCTTTGATTTTTGTTAATAGGCAATAGCATTAATATACCGCTAACCCATCAAAACAACAATGAGACAGTCAGTAATTCACACAGCAGCGGAGTCAGTGACCTCCCAAAAAGCCGTAAAACCCACAATACAATCGTGTTTATGTCATATGTTTTTGTACTTATTAAATTTAAGTGTTACCAAAGATTAATCCCACAACAGTAATAAAATAAAATTCTTGTTTTAACATAAATACTAAAAGAATAGATCACTACAATCGCTATTACAGTTGGCTATGGGCACGTGGTCTTATTTAGAAAACATACAAAAAGAGACGCATATAATGTTTAATCATTCGTTTTGTATTTGTCCGAGTAACACAGCAAAGGAATGATAAGCTCCTTCAGTCGAAAACTGCATTTTACTAATCATTTAAAATAAAATGCAGGGTTGGCAACTTTGGTCAGCTGCACAGAGTGAGATTTTCTGTTCTCTGTTCTGCACACACATTTTTTTGCAACCATGAACACGTACATTTTTTGTTTAATCTGAATTGATTTGTATAGAAAATAACTGTATACAGTTGTTAAAAAGCGGAAACTTCGACCAATATGAAATCACCAATAAACGACTCCTATTTATTCAACATTTTATAAAATGCATACTACATTCAAAATTTTCCAGCTTTACGGTTTCAGGACAGAACAGCCACTCTGTTATGAACATTATGGGCTTTTAAGTGTTATTAGTGTTAATAACAGCAGATAACACAATAGCGCAAACAAAAGGGCTGCATACACCAAAGTAGTTCTTGCTTGTTCATTGGCGAGTGAAAAGGCAGTTCTAATGTTATTAGGAGGGTAATAAACATTACCTGCATGATAGCTATTTTTCTTTTTGCTGCAATTGTTTCCATTATTACTTTAACTTGACACAACATATCTTTAGATTCTCATCCTTGCATTAGAATATAGACCAGTTACTACTGATGGCATCTCATACTGCGTCACGTTTTAAAATTATCACACATATTGAACTGAAGCTTGACATAGAGAAAGTTAAATCGCAAATCAAATCATAATCGCAACTTCTGTCAGAAAAATCTCGATTCGATATTTTCCCCAAATCGTGCAGCCCTACTTAACAGCACTTAATGGAATGACCTGGGTTGGGTCGTCCTTCTAAATGCCTGTTTAATTACCAGTCACATTCTGTTGATTTCTCCATGCAGCCTCACATTTAAGCAAACTCTCCATGATCCACTCCAACCTGGAGGAGGACCCAGAGCAAATGAGACAGGTGTTCCAGCGATACCTGCGATCCATAGTGAGGATGATGTCGGAAAGCCGTGAGCGTGAGGAGATGTCAATCATCACGTAGCATCAAATGAGCTAAGCACAATGGAGACCGATTCGTACTGCAGCAAACTGTTCAATATTAAATGTTTCTGTCACTGCTTGTCAGTCATTAAATGTTTTCTGTCACTTTTCTGCCTCTGCTGAACAGGGACGAACGAGAGAATATCTAAAGCATACAGGGAATGAGTGAAGGTCTTTCTTAGCCAAGCTTAGAGAGGGAAAATCTAGGGTGTAACAGAATTGTTCCAGAATCAAAACTGCCTGACAGAAATAATAAAATCGATCTTGATTATTGTCAATATAACCACAGAAAGACATTTTTATTGACTAAACAAAGAAGAAACACCCCACGGTCACAGGACCACCACCCTCCACCTTCCTGGGGATCAAATTAAGTCCATTTTAATATTAAGATCAGTGATGATCCAGCATGCTACTTTTCTGCGCGATTCCTTGCATCACGTCTCGCACATGTTTCACAGTCCGTGTCATAAAGGCGAGGCTCTCCTGCACGTCCCCCAGGCCCCCCTGCATCCAGGACGCCCGCAGCTCCCCAATCCACCGCAACAGGCTGTCCAGGTCCTCCTGCACTTCCCTCTGCTCTTCCAGTTCGGCCAGCAGGGCCTGTCTGGCACACACCTCCGCCTGGTAGCACTGCTGCAGCTGTGCCAGCTCCCCCTCCAGTTCTAGCAGCTCCTGCATGTCCCGAGGCTGCTCCTTATGCGGGCCATCCTCAGGCAGCAGCACGTTGGGGGGGACTGACAGCACGCTGTCCACCAGGAGTGTGTCCATGCGACTGGACAGGCGCTGGATGCGCTCCTGCAGAAATGCATGAAGCTTGGAGGTGCACTCCCTGGCCTGCTGGCTCAGCTTCTCTGGCGGCTTTTCCCCGGCTAGTTTTCTCACGAAAACGGCCTCCACAGTCATCAGGATATCATGCAGGCAGTCCTGGAAGGCGCTGTAGACCCGCAGCATGCAGGTCTGCGGTGTGAAACCGAAGAACTGAGCCTCGTACAGTTTCAGAGTCTCGGGAGACAGCGGCATTGCTGAAAAATAAACAGCAATCACTGACACAAAGCGTAAAAACTAGGCATTAACTGATTATGTGGCTATAGATAAACTTAATTTCTTAATGTTTTAAAGATTAGATGAATTTTTATTGATCAGGAGGGAAATTCTACCCCGTGCAGCAGCAAGGCACGCAAAGTGCAGAATAACAAATATACAGTTCAAAACAAGACGTAAAGTGCACTGACAGTAAAGTATAAAAAGTACAGAGATACCCCTTAAAAAAAGAAGTTAATTAATGGAAAATTTCTGTGCAATCAGATAGCACCGAGCTGACTAAACATAGTGAGGCAGGTAGTGATTTAGCCAGATAATTCATTTATGCATTTCGTTGCCGCCTCGACACTACCTACCAGTAATGCATAACTCACACGTTTTTAAGAAAAAATCATAAAACAGCATTATTACCTTCAATCCCACACTCAGCCATTTTCTGCGTCTCCCGCGCACGCATACGTCAGCAATCCCCGCTTCTGTTCGAAGTTCCCTCGCGATGGGAAGCGCGTGAGAAGTGCAGCCAATCATAGCATTTCGTGCCCGTTACTCCTTGGCCAATCGGCTTAGGGAAGGTCACATGTCTATATAGTAAACGCCATGAAGTTTCTTAATCTGATACTTATGTTTTGCATTGTTGTAATATATATTGGTATATAATATATTACGAGTTAAATCAGCCAATCATAAAATTTAAGTACTATTAGTTTCTAACTGATATTAATTTATTTTTTATTAATTTTGTTTAAAGTGATATTTCTGTACATTAATTTCTCTTATATGTACAATCTAGCGCAGGCTACCGCGCCCTTTCACGTTCAATCTGTACTGGTGCTATAAACTAATTCCTGGTTGACAACTCACTAGTATATATATTGGTATATAATATATTACGATTTTAACCAGCCAATCATAAAATGTAAGTACTATTAGTTTCTAACTGATATTAATTTATTTTTTATTAATTTTGTTTAAAGTGATATATCCGTACATTAATTTCTCTTATATGTACAATCTAGCGCAGGCTACCGCGCCCTTTCACGTTCAATCTGTACTGGTGCTGTAAACTAATTCCTGGTTGACAACTCACTAGTTAGGGTACATAAACACGTAAACACTAATAGGCACCAATAATCGAAGGTTCTACACTTGTTTTATTCCGAATTTTATTTTAATAATAACAACAAACACAATATAAACAAAAGTACATATTGTGTTAAAAAAGAAGATAAAATACATCTGGATGCAAGAAATAAATTTAGCAGCATAAATATAAAGTCCGAAATGCGTATTTTTACATTTACTAGAATTAAAATATAACATTACTATCTACTTCTTTAAGAAAAATATGAAAATTGGTTTGCATTTTAATACAAGTTAATTTGCAAATAAAGCCAGAAGGCTTTAATTTTTAATGGAGGTTGTAACCAAAATAAGTATTGAATAGCTTTGTGTGTTTTTGTGAAACAATTTTCTTCTATACACATTTTAAACTGATGCATAATAATTCCTACAGTGTTATGCAGTGTAGCACACACAACAATGACAGCACAGCAGCATATGGGAAATTGTAGAGTTCCAAAGGAATCACATTTTCCCCGTGCCCAAAGCACCCCCTACAGCAGTATGTGTTCTCTGCTCTTCTTTCTTCTCCTCAGCCACAGTGTGCAGGTTCAACACTGGAGTGAGCTGGTATTCACTAAGAGGATACCTGATAACCTCCCAATAACCAGCCACCAGCAAACTATACTCTGAAGAAATCCCCAAGGTACAAATCATTAATGTACCCACAATTGTACAAAAATGTTCCACACAGACCATTTCTGTACTTTGAAAGGTACAATTACCTACAGCTATAGGGTACAACTGGCAGACCTTTGAGGGTGCAGCCCCAGTGATAAGCAAAGGTACAAATTGGTATAATTATTTCTGACACTGCAGTGGACCAGGGGCAATATTCCAGTGTGTTCTTTTCAATTTATCCTGCACCACTCATCCGTTTTATTTTGAATATACCATTAGAGGTCTAACATCTAACACATTTAACCCGCCTTCTACCTGTGGACGGCAGATATCTTTAAGACGATGGTGTTTATTCTTCCAAATAGATTGAAAACGCGTAGTAAATTTACCTTATAAATGGAGGTACGTGGCACATCCAAAACTAATACAGCATACACCAATCTATATAAACCCTCAAAGCTAGATAATCGGTCATATAAAGATAGGCCTCAGTAACAATGCATCATTTTCCCCAAACATTTCAATTTATAAGAGTAGAAAAACTGAAATCTAAGTCTTGATAATCTTAAAAGAACATTGCAACGATCAAAAAGTTAATGCTCGAAGCGATATGTTGGAAATCACCACAACGCTCTGCCATTTCCACTAATTTTCAGTGATTTAAGTAACTTTCCAAATGTGTTTCAAAGACAGAAAAACAATAGCTTGAAACTGACACAACAGCAATTTTTATGGTATTATGACAGAATAATTAGAACGTTAATAATACAAGCCTAATTTGGCAATAATTTCATCTCATTTGTTTGTTTTGGATTAATTCCAACGTGCTCGTACTTCTACTGGCGCTTCGTACATACGGGCGTCTGACACGTCAGCGCGTGTAAAGCCATACGTGCTGACGTGTCATACGTGCCTTCGCTTCATTCGTCCGGACGTTTCCTCCGCCCTGTGATGACGTGGCCGGTGAGTGCCGGAAGCGCCCAAGCTGTCTAAAATGGCTTACCAGACATTCCAGCAGGAGTATTTACAGATTCCTATTGTGACGAGGGCATATACTACAGCGTGCGTCCTCACCACAGCCGCCGTGGTAAGATGCCCAAAGCCGCCTTTTGACCGTCTTTTGTTTAAGCCACGTCGTTGGCCTGTCATACACTTAGATCACAGAATTCTGTTCCTGATGCCTGTCCTGTGTAGCTAGCGGGTATTATCTCTGATCAAGCAGCCAAAATGGATATAGCGATTCTATTAGACCAAATTCCACTTTATTGTAATTGTAAAAGTCCTCGGACAGTGAAATGTAGTTTGGCATTTAATCTGAAAGTGCGAATAGTGCAAAAGGGTTAAAGACAGCCCTACAATATAAACACGTGTTATAAAGAGTGAATGTACATTCTTACAGTGGTATGTAAGAAGAATGACAGTTTCTTTGCATATACATACCTATATATATAACATTTGAAGGTAACACTTTACTTGAGGCAGAAATACTTAGTAATAACTCGGTTACTACTGAAGTACAAATCATGAAGAAATATAGTTGCTGCTTGATCACGAATCATTAATGATGAACGAACATGTTTACTTGTTCCTACAGTAATTGCTTAGTACTTTTTCAGTAGTTCACAAAGGTTTACAAAATTAATAGATAGAAACGAACACAGTAACTACTTCAGATAAAATATACATCATGAATCATTGAGCAAATATGAGATCAGTATTTAACTTGTTATTCATGACGTGTTACTTCAGTAGTTCACAGAGATTAACAGAACTACCAGACAACCGTCATGATTCATTAATGATGAATTAACATGAAATCAGTATGTAACTAATACCTTTGTGGTTACTTAATGCATAGTAATACTATAATACTGCACTATTTGTGCCCTGTCAAGTGAAGTGTTGCCAAATGATAGGCCTGTGCAACTACACATGATTGTATCTCCAGCACAAGTTCCATGTTTTTTTGTTTGCTTTTCTGATCATGTTTTTTTTCTATTTACTTTTTCCTCAGCAATTAGAGTTGATCACACCTTTCCAGCTGTACTTCAATCCTGATTTGATATTGAAGAATTATCAGGTAAGTTACAATAATTAAAACGCATGCAGTTTAAAACATTTTAGCCTTATGAAATGACTATGCAGTTAATGCCCTTTTTTCGTTTAACAGATATGGCGGCTGATTACCAATTTTTTGTTCTTTGGGCCAGTTGGCTTCAATTTCCTCTTCAACATGATTTTTTTGTATCCTTTAACAAGTGATATCCAGTTTTAAACAGCATTGATTACCTATCTGATTACATATTTGTAATCCTTTTGTGCATGCGTGTTATGTATTTTTGAGCCATCTTTTGTCATGGGGTATGTAGCATAGCTGTGAGAAATGTGTGCATTGTGTGACAACAGTGTAACATATGTAACTGGCAGGGTTGTTTCTGCTGATAAACCCCATCTGCTTTTTAACTGGGCTTGCACTGAAACTTTGCTGCCCAGAGGATATACCACAATCTTCAGTGTTTCTGAGATTTAAATCTGCAGTTAATCCAGGTGCCACATGTTAGTGTGAAAGGGCTGCAGTTATGTAATGCTGTAGAATAGCATAGTAGGCGGTGGATGGCACATGCACTGATTTCTGACAGTAGGCCTTCCCCAGTCTGACCACAGGAAACACTATGTGGATACTGTCTCCAAACCAGAGCCTCAAACTTAAATATTTATGAACATTACTAGGCCATGTTGTTTAGTGAGTATAATACTGAGAGAAATTCTGGCTTTGTATGAAGCCAGGAATAAATATTTATTTAAAACTGCTGTGAGGCTTTAATTTGGTTGCATTAACTTTTACTGAGAGGAAGACGAAGCCCGCAGCCCCCCGCCCCCCCCATAACATGTGTCACATCTAGCCAGAAGAGAACTATCTGTCTAACACAGGATGGGTACAATACTGACTGCAGTACTTCCACAAAAAGAGGGCAGGTGTGTCTCCTTGACGACTGGCCACAGGTACCGATACTGCCGGATGCTGGAAGAGGGGTCGTTCCGGGGTCGCACCGCTGACTTTGTCTTCATGTTCCTGTTTGGTGGCCTCCTGATGACTGTATCCTTTGGGCACTGCGTGCTCAGCTTCTCTTCCTTGTCACCTGTCGTCACGACGGAGCTTGTTGACCTTCACAGCAGCCGCTCAGATCTTCGGCACCTTTGTAAGCCTGGTGTTCCTGGGCCAGGCTTTTACCATCATGCTCGTCTACGTGTGGAGCCGCCGTAACCCCAATGTGCGCATGAACTTCTTCGGCCTCCTCAACTTCCAGGCCCCCTTCTTGCCCTGGGTGCTCATGGGTTTCTCTTTGCTGCTGGGAAACTCCATCATTGTGGACCTGCTTGGTAGGTGGCCCCCAGGTGCATGCGTCTTAAGTCCAGCATTTCGATTTTGTGGCCCTGACCTTGCAGATCCCGCCATCTCCTCTCCTTAAGGTATCGCCGTGGGACATGTCTACTACTTCTTGGAAGACGTGTTTCCTAACCAGCCTGGTGGTGGGAGGTGGCTAAGGACACCGACTATCCTGTGAGTGTTAGCGCTGCCCGAAAAGCGAGCGAAAGACGCTTTGATCAGAGCATCAGGAGTGTCAGTGTGATGAGGGCTGTCCTCTAAATCTCTGATGTATGTAGTTTTGATTGATATCAGAGCCAGTGGGGCAGATGTTTTCTAAACGGACATAATGACCAAGCCCACCCTGCTGTGATGGATATTCCTTCCTTCCTCTTTCTTTCTTTCTTTCTTTCTTTCTTTCTTTTCTCTCTCTCTCTCTCTCTCTCTCACCACCCCACCCCCACCCTTATTTAGTGTCATTGCCCAGTCAGCTTGCCTCTGCCAAAGCCCTTTAACTTTTGCAAAACACTAACCCTAATACAAGGTAGGACGTGCATTTCCCTCTCCTGGGCTCTGGCTTTTGACGGAGGTCATTGCCCATGAATGTGTCCATTACAATGGTGTCTAAGGAGGATCCATTCTCATTGTTTGGTGCAGTTTGAAACTATGATGATATTTAGGGAAATGTATTTCACTCCTCCTTCTCGCATTTCAGCGAGATATGACCCCCTTGTCCCTCTCCCTCTGGGGGCAGCCTGCTTGCCGAGTCTGTATTTTAGTTTCCTTATAGTGTCTATGGGCGTTCTTGTTCTCCATGATAACTAAAGGCAACCATGTTCATACTGTCTCAAATAGACATTCGTGCAAAGAATTTCAGATAAAAAACAATTTTCTTTCTGTCTCTCCCTGTCACCCACAGTAAGATGCTGTTTGACAATCCAGAGGAAGATGCCAACTATAACCCACTGCCAGAGGAGCGCCCTGGGGGCTTCGCCTGGGGGGAGGGTCAACGTTTAGGGGGCTAGGCCCCCCCTCCCCTATCAGGGGATCGGATTTATTTCGGACAATAATTCTGAGAGCTACCAGACTTGTTTCTTTTCTCACTCGTCCGTCTTGCTCGAGATAAGAGTGTGAAATGTTTCTGTGAACCATCGCGAAAGCCACTTCCGCTCGTCTCCCGAGGCCGGGCCAGGCAGGCGCTTGCCAACACCGGGCCAACCAGAATGCACCCTGGGGCAAGCTGTCCACCGCTACCTTCCGCTCCTCTGGCCATTTTGTACGACGTGGATAACGTTTATAAAATAGCGACCTGAGGATGAGCAGAAAGGAATGACGTTCAAGTCCTCGGAGCCTTTTTTCAAGTTTGCTTTTATTTTTACAAATAAATATATGTAAACTGTATAATCATGAGGATTGTGCTTTTAACTTTCTGCGATAGTCATGTGACCCCTCTACTCAAAGAATTTTCTTGGGCTCAGATTTTGCTCTGCCATATTCTTAAGAGTACAGATGAGTTTTTAACACGATAGTGCTCTCTTGTGAAACGCAGAGAAATCATTGAGGTAATGTCTGTGCTCTGTCGTCTAACGTTGATGTGTGTGTGGTGTACACAGATGTACACACTCTCTGTTCTTAATTATTAGATGTATGAAACACCAGTGCGTTTGGTACACCTGACAGCTTAGAGCACATAGTGGGGAAAATATTAAATTATTCTTTCGTAAAACTGTTTTCAGACTTGGAGAATAATGATGACCAGAAGCTTTTGTTTTCCCTCACATCCTTTCTGTATATCATGTGGGTAAGAGGGGGAAAAGTGTGGCTTATTCAGCAAGACAGGCAGGTGTTTTTTTTTTTTTAGCACAGAGAAGTGCCTGAAAAAATGTACAGAGGTGGGTTAATGCAAACACAGGCAGTGCAAACGTTTTCAACACTGGAAATCACGCCACATGCTCATCATGGACTTCACCTGCTGTACATAGACACTTTGAGAACGACGCATATGTTTTGTTCTGGAGTGTAAATTAAAATCACTGGCCCATTCTGCCAACTCTATGACTTATTGTACGGGTTTGTCATTGGCTTGTAATGGTGTGAAGTGTCCAGCAGGGGGATTTGGGACTTTCTGCTGGGTAACACAGTACCAGAGAAGGTAGCTTTTATTTAGTCCTGTACTTGTTTATGTTGTATGAATATATACGTGTAGGAGTTATCATTACCATAATGATACATTACAATGGAGCTATAGATTTTAGTGGACGAGAAGGTGAGACAAGGGGGGTGTGAATCCACCTGGGGGGTTTTTAACACCCCCCCCCCCCCCCCCCAAAAAAAAAAAAAAAACATTTTCTAAAATGAACCTGTAGGGCAGGTTGTAGCCATGGGAAGATGTTTGGTTAGATCAGACTTTTTCGAACTTGTATATATTTTAAGCATATATTCAAAGCTTACAATTTATCTTACATATTAAAAACATTTGCTATAAAGTCCATATTCTGCAATTAGCATGTGGCATCATACAGAAGACATTAAGTCTGTAGCAGTAGTAGTATCTTCTGTTAAGAGTGTGGAGAGTTGATACATATATTCATTCAGTTTACATCCTCTGTTGAAATGAACCATGCGTCCATTTCCAGAAAGATCTCCATATAAACACCAGGCAGGGCCTTGTTGAAACTTGAAAAATCGTTGCAGCGTGATGGGGCCCGAATCACGATCATTTATCATTGAGGGCTTGTCTAGAGAAAAGCCTTCAGGATCCAGGGATCATTCCACATCGTCGTAGTCCTCGCTGACGTAGCCCGGTGCCACCACATCGTCGTATGAGTCCGTGGAGGCTCCATCGCTGGCTGGAGGGTCCTTGGCTTGCTGCACCGGCTCCTGGTGTTGGTAAGGTGGAGGTGCCGGCGTTTCCTCCACCACTTTGATGTAATCCGGCAGAACCGAGATCTCCTCGTAGCTTGGAAAAGCTGTAATAGGCAGACATGAGAGTGGAGCAGAACCAGAGGAGATAAACACAAGGCGTGGACGAAAGCCAGACACTCAAGCAGAGGAATATCGGCAGCGACTCCAAGGGAAGCCTCATTAAGAGAAGCCGTGAACACTTAGCCAGTCCCGTACTCACATGGCTGCAGATTAATATTCCTTGGGGGCAGCGGGGGTAAGTCTTCCTCGATATGATATGGGTGATATTTGCTGTTCCTGAAAAAAAGAATCATCTAAGCTCAGATATGCAGAAGTTCCTTAGAAAGTTCAAGTACTTCTCACTGAGCAAGCAGGTGAGTTTGTTATGAAGGATTTTTGGCCGACTGAAACTGCTATGAAGAAACAGACTAGGTGAGAAGCTGTCATTAAAAATATTATGGGGCACCAGACATTAATATGTAAGCGATACTACAAATCCTCTTACCAAATTATGGGCGTAAATAAATGCCCGTATAGCAACGAAAAGCTGGCATCCGGCCAAATGCTTCGTCTGTCATCTGAAGCCCCGGTGATTATTGCGCATGTGCGATATAATATCGATATATCACCCAGCCATACATGGCCTCCTAACCCCCAGCTCCAGGGGCACTGCATGCTGGCTGCACTGTGACCCCCCCAAGCTGGCTCACACCTCTATACGTGTCTGTGTCTCATGGAGAGCAGGATGGAGCAGGCAAAGAGAAGCATTCCAAGGTACTCATATTTGTGGTAATGGCGAATAAAGCATAATTTCATTTCACACCTCCAGGGTTGGGGGTTTGAGTCCTGTCTCATTGGACTCTTGGTCCCACCATACTCTAAAGACAAAGCTAACTTGTGTCTGTAGATTGCCTGTAATGAATTTCCCCCGCCTCGTGCCCTGTGATGGACTGGCATCCCATCCAAGGAATCCCCTGCCCTTTGCCCTGTGATGGACTGACATCCCATCCAGGGTGTCCCCTGCCCTGTGCCCTGTGATGGACTGACATCCCATCCAGTGTGTCCCCTGCCCTGTGCCCTGTGATGGACTGGCATCCTATCCAGGGTGTCCCCTGCCCTGTGCCCTGTGATGGACTGACATCCCATCCAGGGTGTCCCCTGCCCTGTATCCTGTGATGGACTGACATCCCATCCAGGGTG
>JAODUD010000107.1:29505359-29516577 GCA_026784285.1 Stomatorhinus walkeri
GGGGACACCCTGGATGGGATGTCAGTCCATCACAGGGCACAGGGCAGGGGACACCCTGGATGGGATGTCAGTCCATCGCAGGACACAGGACAGGGGACACCCTGGATGGGATGCCAGTCCATCGCAGGACACAGGGCAGGGGACAGTCTCAGTTGAGCGCTCAGGTCTGAAGCCAGACTGAAAAGGGTCCAAGAGGTTGTTCTTAGTGAGAAGGTCAGAGATTTGGCTGAAAACAGGATGTTCAAGGGAATGAGAGGATGGAGTCTGGCTCATGGTTTTCAGTCTGTGGAGGACCAAGTGAGGGTTTCATAGCAGTGGTATGACCCAAGCCTGCTTACATGTGGCATGGAATGTGCCAGTTCAAAGGAATGTCGGAGTAAATGTAGGAGAGATGATATGGAGGAGATGGGAGAGGACTGGATCCAGGGTACAAGTGATGGGCCAAAGGGTAAGTAAGTTAGAAACATCTCCGCTGGAGAGGGAAGTAAATGAGAGGAAAGAAGGTCCATGTATGGATTGATCCATGTGGGTGGAGGCTGTGGAGAACTGCTGTTAATGGCTGCCACCTTCCCATGGAAGAAAGCGGCAAAGTCATTAGCAGTCAGGGTAGTGGGTGGAGAGGGAGGGGGAAGGTTAGGGGGACACTGAAAGTGGAGAATATATTGTGAGTGTCACTGGTGGTGGAAATCTCTGGAAAGTATGTGATTTTGGCATCAGAAACAGAGGCTGGGAGTAAAGAGAGAAGTGACTGGTACACGGGATGTGGAGCTTGGAGCCATTTTCTCTCAGGCAGCCCGAGATTTATCTGTAGGGGTAAATTTCCAAATACTGGAAATCAACAAACCTGTCTCCCCTCCCCACCCTGTGAGATGAGGCGTGTGGAGAAGGAGAAGCTGGCGTCTGGGGTGGCGGCATTCTCTGGGTGGATGCAGTTTCTGTGAGGGCCAGGATGTAAAGTACCAGATGGTGCAGATTCTATTCCAACATCAATAACAGTTCCAAGAACTCCAAAAACTTTTCAACTATAAATCACCTTCACCTGCCCACTCTTAGACCACTGAGGAGAGGTGTAACATGTACATCAATTACTTCAGACAAAAAGTTGATAACATCTGCTCACAGCTCTGAGCCATGGATATCCTGCCTCCTCCAACTATCGACCCACTGTCTGAGACTGTCCAGCCCCTTTCCTCCTTCTCCGTTACCACACAGGAAGAGGTGGAGGACATCATCAGAAAAATGAAACCATCAACCAGTTCCCTGGACCATTTCCCCTCAGCCCTGTTGAAGGCTAACATCTCTGCTGTCTCTCCATTCATCACCAGGATCATAAACCATTCCCTCCAGGCTGGCCATGTTCCTTCTGCATTAAAAACTGCTGTCATCAGACCTCTACTGAAAAAACCCATCCTGGATCCTGAAGTTCTCTCTAACTATAGGCCCATCTCCAATCTTCTTTCTAAAGTTCTGGAAAAAACTGCTGCAGCACAACTTCGTGATCACCTCAAACTAAATAACCTGTTAGAAAAGTTTCAGTCTGGATTTCGCCTTGGCCATAGCACTGAAACAGCCCTGGTCAGGGTCACCAATGACCTTCTGATGACAGCAGATACTGGTTCCTCGTCTCTACTCATCCTCCTTGACCTGACAGCTGCTTTTGACACAATAGACCATAACATCCTCCTTCACTGCCTGCAATACACCATTGGAAATGTTCACAACTGGTTCGCATCATACCTGACAGAACTGAGCATGTCCCCCCGGGGAGTGTAAAATCTCACACTCACAACGTCACCTGTGGAGTCCCACAGGGCTCGGTGCTAGGCCACATCCTTTTCACCATCTACATGCTTCCCTTTGGAAATGTCATTAGCAGACATGGTTTAACTTTTCATTGCTATGTTGATGACGTTCAGCTTTACCTCAGGACTACCTCCACCTCCTCTACTGCTCTTCTGCCAACATCCACACTGACTACCTGCCTAGAGGAGATAGAGGCGTGGATGAGGCTCAGCTTCCTTAAGCTGAACAGATCCAAAACAGAAGCCATCTTAGTTGGCACACCACACCATCTCCTCTCTTCTACCATCACCAGTATCACTTTCTCTGGCCAAAACATCTCCCTTTCCACATCTGTCATCAATTTGGGTGTTAAAATGGACCCTCAACTCATCTTTGACACCCATATGATTGTATGTGGGTTGGTACCCCACCCTGGGTACCCTGATTTGCGCCCGTGGCTTTCGGGATAGAATCCGGACCCCTCCGCAATACTGAAATAGAAAATCGGGTTTAGAGAATGAATTGATGGATGTATGAATGGTTTTATGTGATTCGCATAAGTGTTAGTATTGTTTTGGTTTACGAGTCGTCTGCGAGTTTCTGTGATATTTCGGCAAGCTCCAAAAATATACCCGTTTGATTGTTCGCCACCAACTTGCAACCGTCAAATGCGCGAATTGCTATACTTTACGCTGAAGAAGTAAAAAAGCAAAACTGCAGAGTGCAATGTATGTAAGGATAGTGCTGATTTTTCTTAAATGCGAACACAGTAAAATGCATACAGACGGCATGTCTTCAGACCAATATTCTTTCTAAAGTTTGGTTTATCTGTGCTACATTGAATATTTTGTACTGGAGACTTATGTGTTCTTTTTGACTAGAAATGGTAAGTTGATGTATACAGTAATATTTTCAGCTTGTTTATATATAATTTGGCAACAGATTGCAGAAACTGCACATTAAGAAATATTTCTGTTTATTTTTGATAGTGAATCAAATATAGCAGCAGACTTCTGTAAATTTTATTCCCTGTGGGTATAGCTTTTGTTTTGAGCAACATGACCATCAATTACATTCTCCCATTCATAGCACACTCAAACAATGCAGCTACAACATTAAATCCAGATACACTATATGGACAAAAGAATATGGACAACACCTCTAAATTAAGCACCTAGCCATGCAATCGGGTTTACAAACATTTGTGAATGAATAGGTTATTCTGAAGAGCTCAGTGGATCCAAGTGTGGTTCTGTCATAGGATGCTGCCTTTGCAATAAGCCAGTCCGTTAAATTTCTTCCCTGTTAAATATTCGGTCAAGTTTAAGTGTATTACTTCAAACAAAACCTCAAACAGAACCACGTAAAGTAACAGAGTGGGGTCGCCTAGTGTTGAGACTCATAGTGCGGAAGAGTTCCCAACGCTCTGCTAACTCAATAACCGTAGAGTTCCTAACTTCCGCTGGCATTAACCCCACCATAGAAACTGTGTTTCGAGAGCTTGCGCTCTATACCTGCGTCTACTCAGCACTACCCCTCACTCGAATTGATTCTCTGTCTGTTACTTTTTAATAGATAGATTAAAAGTGGAAGGAATTGTGCTTCCGCTATGCCTGACTGTGCGATTTATGCCACTTTCCGGCTGTATCCAACCGGACTTCCCTATTCTAAAAAAGATATTTTAAACATTATTAAAAAGATGATACTAAGTAATACGATCGTCAGGCAGCCAGAGCCTCGCCGCGCGTTCCAGCACGCTGGCCGGTCGGCAGCGCGCCTTTACTCCCAACGCATGCGCAGTCCGCACCGTTTCCTCAATGACGCCGATGTCCGCCTGTAGTCTGGTGCGGTCCTCCTCTCCTTCTCGCGTCTAGCCGGCAGTTTGTGAAACACCCCCCTCGGCGAGCCATGGCCGAGCAGGCCTCGGGATCCACCCTGTCGCCTCAGCCTGACGGTAATGAACCGTTTCCTTTCGGGGGCAGCGTTTTATTTCGGGAGACATTGGAGTGAAGGCCCGGCGGCCTGCGCAGCCTCGGACTCGCTCGTTCCCATCGGGGCGCTCCGCGCTCGCCGTTCGGTTTGGAATGGCGTGACTTTGCCGTCACGCCACTGTCGCCGCTTGCTAGACTCGGCTGCCGGACCTCCGTTCGCCGGAGCCTCGGTGTTGTTACGAGCCGGTTCCCGATTCCGTAGCCGGGCATCCTGGGAGCCGCCGCCGGCCTGTCATCACCATGTAGCCGGCGAGTTTATCTTGCTTCTTTACTGGCGGACGGGCATCATTTAAAGCATGTGTTTTGGTGGTTTGTTTGCTCGGATCCGGTATTATGCAGTATGACAGACAGACGGACGCAGGGGCGACCATGTTTCGGATAGGGATACAGCCACCTGGTCAACCGCGGCGGGTTACTCCAGTAATACTAGTAAGTAAACAAGTCTATTGTTGTCATCCCTGATCGATGTCATCACAGACATTTCTATGCCCGTGTATTCTCTGGCATATGGTTATGGTAACCAACACATCCACCTGGTCAACCATGGGTGGTTACTCCAGTAATACTAGTATGTAAACAAGTCTAGCTGTCACCCCTGATTGGAGTCACTCTGCTCATCTGGAATGTCTGTGATGTATGTGGTTAAAGTCAGGGACCACCAGGATATGCTGCCTCTCCTACAGCCTGAAATGTCACCGTGGACTTCCCCAGTAAAGCAACAGGCTGGTGAAAGTGTCAGTCAGTCAGCCAGTTTACCGTCACCGTATAGTCTCACAGTTCTCAAATGAGTTTTCTGACTGACCTCGGTGTAAATGGAAGCAGCCCTTCTCACAGTAAGCAGGCTCGTATGTCTTTCTGCTGTTTTTATTTGGTGTATTTCCACATGCATTCCAGCTTTCAGATTCCCGCAGCGTTCGCTGGTCTACAGCTTAATGTTTAGTCAGATTCCGAGCACAAACGGTTTCCATTATGCAGGTACCTGCCTCAGGTGCACTGAACTGAACTAGAGATTCTGAATAATTAACTGACTTTTTTGGATCTTAGTTTTAATACCACGCTTTAGTGGAATGTCTAGCAGAGCTTTCCGGTTGAGATACAGCTGGGTTTGATAAACTCATTTTCTGATGGGTTTCACACATCTAAGCTGTTGCATTTGGTTAAAAAACAGCAGCTAGTCGTTTTGTACTAGTAGTATTACCAGAGGATCTGCAGATGAGTGATACAGACTGCAGCACGTCTGTCAAAAGACTGTATTGAAAAGTGTTCTCATTGTTTCAAATTAATTTTTTAAATTCATAAACACTGTTAATTTTTACTGTGAGAAACATGTTATAGTTTTTCTTTTGGTTTACCCAACAAAACAATCTTTGTGCTAGACTAAGTTTCATCGACATGTTTATTTTCGTAATATAACTCTTTGTCCCCGAAAGGTCGGTATGGATTACCTGTTTCCTGTATATACAGAATAATTCCTATGCTCTCTGCTGTGGTCAGTTAATTATTGAATATTTCATTTGGGTTATTAATGACTTTGTATTTGACTCTCTGCAAACCAACATTTTGCTGTGATTAACGCAACCATTTCAGAATTCATTAAATACATGCAGTGGTCTGTTATGTGACTTTAATGTTGCATACACTTTGCTAGCTGGTTATGTTAACTTGTAAACATTGAAATGCTGCAATTTGTCTGTGTGTGGGAGTCCTCATGGTTTCCATCTTTGCATGGGCTTTCTCTGGCTGCTCCAAGGGCTGGGGACACCCTGTATGGGATGCCAGTCCATCACAGGTCACACACACGCACACACCCACATACGCTACGGACAAATTAGAGATGGCCGTCGCACTCAGTGGCCAGTGTATTAAGCAGTCCAACTCATTAATAAAACCCGGCTGATCTTCCAAACAGCCAGTCACGTGGCTGCACCTGAATACATGCAGAATCACACAGATGGGCTCAGAAGGCTTACTTACTGTGCTGCGAATTACTGGATTGACCAGGATGCTTGATTTAAGTGATTTTAAATGTGGTGTGATTGTTGGTGTCATGCAGGATGGTTGTCATCTCAGGACATACTCACACTTAGCCTGGTTGCTTTGTGCCATCTCCGAGCACAACTGTCCCACTCCACACTCCCCCCCTCGTCTGCACTCAAGTCCCACTTAACCTACCACGCCTGTTTTTTTAAAAGTGATTAATTGTCATTGTTGACGCACCACAGCAAATAGTGTGCAACAATGAAATATGCCCTCTGCATTTAACGCATATGTGACAGTGACATAGTGGTTGGCAGTGATTATTTAGTGCCCCGGGGAGCAGTGTGTCAGGGTACCTCACTGATTCAAATCAACAATCTTTCGATCACAAGCACGCGTCCCTAAACATTAGGTCATGATGACACTCTAATTTGTTTATTGAGCATGCAAGGCAGTGATTTTCATTTAAATGTCGTTCACGTTTGAGAAGATAGTCTTATGTTCTACCAAATACCTCAGAGTTATTGTGTGCTGCATCCACTTGTTGCTGGATACTCTCATCAGCCCAAATTTCCAGCAAAATTTTCTGCCGTAGACCAGCAAAGTGATCCCTTTGCTGCAATGTTTGTTAAATGTTTGCCACTGTCCGATCTGTACAGTGTACCTGATCCATTCCTTCTGGGTCCAGCTCATGCATAGTGTACACGTGTGCATGTATGTGCCAGTTGCATCATGAATATCACGTCTGTGTTCCATGCTTGGGCATGGTTAGCGAACACACTAGAAGCGTTTCAGCATACTGATCAAGCGCAGTATGAACATAAGAAATTTACAAACGAGAAGAGGCCATTCTGCCTGTATGAAGCAATCACATTAGTCAAACGAAATAGAATATGGAGGTCAAGCAGGCATGGACATGGTATGGATTGCCTGGTGTGACTACAACCTGATAAACAGCCACCCTCCTGGGGTTTTCAGGCACTTCGGTGTCCAGAGTTTTTACAGAGGATGCTGCTAAAATCTAAAACTAAAATCCAATCAATAGTATATTTGCTGCTGAAAATATCTGCTTAATGAGAGGTCAGAGGAGAACAGTCAAACTCGTTACAACTAGCCTGAAGGCCACAGGTAAAAATATACCCGCACATTACTCCTGTGCAGGAAGGCTATTCTGAACATATAATTCAGTGAAGTGGTTATGGAAATAAATGTTGGTCCTACTTGGTTTTTAGGTAGGTGTACCTAATAAACTGGCCACGGAGCCGGAACTAACTCAGTGTTTTTGGACTGTGGTAGGAAATCTCTGTGACAGAGAACATGCAAACCCCACAGATGTGGGGCAGGGTCCCGATTCACTTGTCAGACAACAGCTCTGCCCACCAAGCCACCCTTCTTCTTAGCAAGGCAGCAGTCCCTAGAATTTCTGAGGTACATAGGAGTTGATGGCTGCGACATTGAAAATATCCATTTATATCCAAATATCCATTGTAGAATAAACCACAGTTCTGCTGTGAGGAGTAAAGCCCTCACAAAATCTGTGCATTTCTGGCAAGAGAGAAAATAATTATAACTTTCGGTACTGTAGAAGAGTTTCTTGTGGACATAGCTGTTTGTGCAGTAAAGAACTGCCCTATATTCTGGTTGTATAAACTGTGATTCACAAAGAGTGCTGCTGATTGATTGGTGCTGCTGCTGGCTGTTTGCTTGATGGTGCTAGTGATTGTACGGTTGCACTGCTGGTTTGGAGGTACACTGGTTGTTTGCTTGGTGGTGCTGGTGATTGTTCGGTTGCACTGCTGGTTTGGAGGTACACTGGTTGTTTGCTTGGTGGTGCTGGTGATTGTTCGGTTGCACTGCTTGTTGTTTGGTTGAATTGATTTTCAGACCCATTGTGGATGTAACAAAAGGGCTAATGAAGTTTCCTTATGAAGGATGTTTGAATTCTAAAGAAAATAACTGAAAAAGGGTGTTACAGTGACTCAGCTGGCAAAACTGTAGGCCTGCAGCACCAGGGGCGTGGAGTCCTGCTGCAGGCTCTGTAATTCACATTTTGTATGTTCTCCCCATTTTCATTTTGGTTTTCATCAGAGGTCCATAAAAACTGCTTAGGAGAATTTCTGACACCCATATTGTGTGTGCGTGTGTGTGCTCACTGCGACAGCGTTTGGGGAAATCAGCTATGGGAAACAGGTTGAAAGCCTGAGGAACGTCGCTGACACTTAGAAGGACATTCAGAAACATTCAGCACCATAAATCGTTGTTATATGTTCGCTATCTGTGTTAACCTTTCCGTAGATGACTACTGAAGCCCTCCCCCCTACAATCACTCCGTTCATGTTTCCATTCATTATTCAAGAGATTTTTCTTCTGCAGATTTGCCTGCAGACACGAGCCTGGGGGAATGGGACAAAGGTTGTCTTTTGTTGGCTGGTCATGGTGATGATGGGCTCGGGGGCGGGGCAGGGGGTGTGTGCATAGGCCTCACGCCGCTGCTCCTGTCTGGCAGGCGGCCTGCAGCAGTGCGCTGCTGCCCTCGAGCAGGAGCGCGCCGAGTACGCCAGGCGCAAACAGCAGCTGGAGAATGAGTTCAACCAAAAGCGCGCCAAGTTCAAGGAGCTCTACTTATCCAAGGAAGGTAAGGTCCATGTCCTTCCTGCCTAGGTTCCAGGCTCGGACTGCATCCCTGTTTGCTTTCTCTCTTCTGCTGATCTGTTAGATGTCCTTTAGATATTTTTAAAACTTTGCCGGTCTCGCATTTGGACCTGGTGGATGCCCCAATCTGGACTGAAGTATGATGTTTGTCCTTGGCTTTCCTGTGGGCCATCTCCTCCAGAGGAACTGAAGCGGCAGGGCGCCTCCCTGGAGTCTGCGCAGGCCGAGCTGTCCCAGGTCAAGGCCCGGCTAAAGGAGGCCCAGGCAGAGATGGAGAACATAAAGGCAGTGGCCACTGTGTCAGAGAGCACCAAGCAGGAGGCCATAGACCAGGTGAAGAGGCAGTGGCAGGAGGAGGTGGCCTCGCTACAGGCCATCATGAAAGGTAATGGTTGTGGGCTCCCTGAAGTGTCGTTTGTCTGGGTTGGGCTGGAAGGTAGTCTAGTGGATCAGTCTCGTGGCACTTGACACATCATACTGCCTGAGGCATCAAATGAAAAGTTGAAAGCCATATTTGAAGGTCATGAACTGTGAGTCTTCAGCTGACCATACCCCTTACTGTTTCAGATACACTGCGGGAGTATGAGGTCCAGTTCCACCAGAGGCTGGAGCAGGAGCGCGCCCAATGGAACCAGTACCGCGAGGCCGTGGAGAGGGAGATGGCTGAGCTGCGCCGACGACTGTCTGAGGGCCAAGAGGAGGAGAACCTGGAGAATGAGATGAAGAAGGTGACCTCCGCTCATGAGGAGAAGGCCAACAGGGGTGCTATGGGCTCTGTTGATGATTGAATTGATGCTGATCATAAGGGTCTCCCCAGGCCCAGGAAGATGCGGAGAAGCTCCGTTCCGTGGTCATGCCGATGGAGCATGAAATAGCAGATCTGAAAGCCAAGCTGGTGGAGGCGGAGGAGCGGGTCAAGGAACTGGAAGCCTCTAAGGTAGGCGGGTATGCCCAGGTCTGTGTTGGGCTGCTGGTGATTCCATCAAGATGGTCATGTGGCCGTGGGTTCTAGGTGTCGGAGCTCAATCACGTGCTTGAGGCAGAGAAGTCCTGCCGTACAGACCTAGAGATGTATGTGGCGGTCCTCAATACCCAGAAGGCTGTGCTCCAGGAAGATGCCGAGAAGCTACGCAAGGAGCTGCATGAAGGTGACCAGGGTTAATGCTTTCTGTGGAGCAGCTCAGGCCGCGAACTGCTCATCCTGTTCTTACCACTTCGGGCTTAAACCCCACAGTGTGCCACCTGCTGGAGCTGGAGAGGCAGCAGCACAACCAGCTGAAGCACACGTGGCAGCGAGCCAATGACCAATTCCTGGAGTCTCAGAGGCTGCTTATGAGGGATATGCAGAGGATTGAGAGTGTACTGTCCTCCGAGCAGCTGCGGCAGGTCGAAGAGGTGAAGAGGAGGGACCAGGTGAGTGCCACCTGCCCGCATGCCTCGGCTTGGCTGTTCCAGGTGGTGTCCTTCCTCACGCCCTCCTGGCGCTTCTTGGGCTGCATCTGCCAACCCCCCTTGAGCATCAAGTCACCACTCTCTCTAGCATTGTCGTTTCATTGATAGTTTCTGCTGCACATCTTCCACCACATTCTGATATGCTACTAACAATCACTGTCCGGCAGGCTGCGGTCTCTTCAGGTCATGTTTACCTTTCCTACCACACCTATTGCAGGGGCTTATTGTAGGTTTGTTCAGCAGATGCTTTTATCCAGAAATGGAGATGGCCGGGTCAGCCAGTCCCTGGAGCTTTTTGAGGTTCAGGGGCTCAGTGGTGAAATTACTCTGCCAACCCTGGGATTTGAACCATTGAGTCCTAACCTGCAGAGCCACATAGTTTATAGCGGGATGTGTAGATTAATTAGTATTAAATCTTTAAAGGGAAAGTGACCCTGAAGTGATAATTTAATAATCCATTAATCCATGGCGCAGTTTAACGGATAAATGCGTTGTAATGTTCTGCTGCTCACCAGGCGCAACCTTGTGACAGGAATCCTCAGAACGGTGAAATGGTCATTCGCAAGAAAAGCATGTCCTGCACGTCCTGCGGCGCCGCAGTGAGCGGCCAGGGTCCTCCCATCACGATCAGTCTGGTGGGCTTGGCTTCTTGTTTTCTCCTTTTGAAAAGCTTTTCTCTGTTTGAATGCAGGAGGAGGATGAGAAACGGCGCCTCAGCCAGGCCAAAGAGGTAAAGGAGGAGGAGGAATGCACGGACCCTGGGGAGGATTCGCTGCAGGGGCTGCCCACGGATGAGGTGAGGTCACTGTCCACCCGCCTCTTACAGGTTCTTGAGTGCGTGGGTGTTTAAACACATTTGCAAAAGCTCTTGGTTTACAGCCGGCCGAGGTTATAGCGCCTGTGGTAACCAGGCATACAAAAATAGCGTCACAGCGGCTTGGCAGACAGACTGCATAGTCAGAGAGCAGTTAGTCCACGGTCATGTTCATGGGGCGCTTGGATGTGACATGGGGCAGAAGGCAGGGGACACCCTGGATGGGACACCAGGACATCACAGGGCAGGGGACACCCTGGACGGGATGCCAGTCCATGACAGGGCACCGGGCAGGCAACACCATGGACAGTATACCAATCTATGGCACAGCACGGGGCATCAAATATGTGGGTGAAATAGTCAGTTAAGCAAAATAATGCTACTCTCTTCCACATCATGATAAGCAATTGCATGTCTGTTAAGAAAGGGCATGATGTTGATAAAAGGGGCAATCCATGCCCCATGTTCCGCCCACTTGCCCATGCTCCACTCCATGAACTGCCTACCCTCCCCGGCCCCGCCCCGCCCCACCCCGCCCCTTCCACACAGG
>JAODUD010000107.1:29516677-29529175 GCA_026784285.1 Stomatorhinus walkeri
GGCCTTTACCAACCACAGCATCCACAGCTCCATCCACTCCCTGGACGCAGACTTCGCCAGTTCCACAGAGGGTCCAGACGTCTACCGTGACGGCCTGCGCAGAGTTCAGTCCACAGACAGCCTGGGCTCGGCGGGGGGTACCCTTTCAAGCCGAAGTCTGGGCTACAACCACAAGGCCAAGTCGGCCAGCCACCTGGATGAGTCGGACTTCGGGCCACTGGTGGGGGCAGAGTGCACAGGGCCCGAGGGCCTGGACGCCGGGTCTCTGGGCTCTATTCACCTGCCGGCGGGTCACTTCTTGCTCACCAAGGACCAGGAGAAGGCAATCAAGGCCATGACGCCGGAGCAAGAGGAGACAGCCTCACTGCTGTCCAGCATCTCGCAGGCCCCCGATACGTCGTACCTGACGCCCACAGGGTACCGGCTGGTCAGCGAGTCCGAGTGGAACCTGCTGCAGCAGGAGGTCAGCGCCTGCCGCGCATGCGACCATGACCGTGTCTTGGAGGTTGAATTTCATAGACTGAAGTGTCATCTTGAGGTGCTGCTTTGTACATTAGTATTCAGCTGACGTGTCAGAGAATATTTGCATGTGTTTTCCTGTTGGTGCTGCTCGAGTAAGACGCAGACCTTGCCGATAAGGGATCATTCACACATGGGTACTCGTATACTGATGATCCTCACAGTGTTCTCCCCCCCCATTGATAGTCTTCATGCTCCATCTAATTTAGATTACAATAAAACCAATGATGTTTATGTTGTAGTCCACCTCATTAGTTACGTGGCTTGCAACTGTAATTGTATCGTGTCAGTGTGGTGATTTTGTTCACGTTGTTGTGTTGCATCTGTCCATCATCTTTATAATTAATTCTAGGAAGTCATCTGTTGTATGAAAGACCTTTAAATTAAGCAGAGCAATTTTACTCTTTATGAGTGTCATTCTGAGTGGTTCCATAGCTTTGTGCATGATCACAGATGTCAGTGACGTTGTCATGGCTACGGAGTGTGGTCTTTTCAGTCGCGGGTCTTGATTCCAGCTAACTCTCGATCTGCAGTCACTTCTTTCTCTAGATAGTTACTCTAACTCGTCACGCATATTTGCCAAGCACATACAATCACACCCACTATGCAAAACATTCTGTTAAACCAAAACAGAGTGCCTCTATTATTAGTCCCATGAGCTGAAAAGTAGTGGTGAAGTAGAGCTCCTCTTACCATAGCTATGTTTCCGTAGTTACATGCTCTCACTGCTTGCTCACACCTAACACAAAGAGTTTGCAGTTACGTCCTGATAAGTAGTGTAATGTTGCAGTAGAGTGTCCGTGCTCCACGTTTGCCAAGTTATTTGTATATTTGGACATATTCCTAAAGTGTGGTTGTACTGACCTCGTAATTGAGGAGGCGAAATAGGTGGTTTTTCTCATTTCTTAATTGGAGGCAGGGGCCTTGGGTGGTCATAGAGCCAGAGTAGTTTCTGTCGTCCTTGCAAGCGGTACCCCGTTTCCTGCACAGACCACACTGGAAACACGTTACACGTTCCCTCCGTTTTCCTCTCCTCTCGTCTTAAGGTGAAGAATGCTGGCAGGAAGTTGGGCCGCCGCTGTGACATGTGCTCCAATTACGAGAAGCAGCTGCAGGCCATTCAAGGCCAGGAGGCGGACACACGGGATCAGGTCAGTCCGGGCCGCCAGCTTGGGTCCTGTCTGGTTGAGCTCTTTCCTTTATGCTGTAGCTGTATGAATAATTTAAGTTAACAGAGTGTAAATAGAAAATAATGGTTCTACATTTATTTTTTATTCAGCAGGCACTTTTGTCCAAAGCGACATTAAAGTGAGGCAAATTGCATATTTCGGCATACATGCTGTAGTGAAGTTGATTAAAGTGCAGCTAGGCTGAGTGTCCGTTCAATGCCCCGGTACAAATGTAAGCAGCATAGGAGCGAGAGCTACACGTCATCTTCCAAACAAAACAAGAAGCTATTAAGACAAGTGTTTTGGTGTGTTTATAGTCTCTTGAGCCCATGTGGTGTATAACAAATAAGTCACAGGTTTTTCACATGCAGTGTTATGCAGAGGTCTTAAGCAGCCAAAGGAAATTGTTTAATGTTATTTGTCTATGCTGTAAGTATATATTTGCTTATAATAAAAATCAAAACATAAAAGTAGTTTTTTAATGCAAATATGACCTCTTGCCACTCCCCAGATCCGTGTATGAACTCAGGAGGCCTGGATTAGCCTTCCAATGTGTGCCAGAGGTCGAGTCACTGAATACACTCCTGGGCAAAAAATGGGCCAAAGCCAATCTGCATAACATTAGCAGTTTTTTTGCCCAGGAGTGTATGTACTGTATGGATGGTAACTGCAAATACTGGGGTGCCTTAAAGAAAGGTGTAGAAATGGAAAAGTGGATGCATTTCTACATAAAATCATGGTTATAAACCATCATAAACCCAATTTAAAATAATTGTGTTTAACTCCCTAAGACTTTTACATAGCACTATACCGGGAAGGTTAAGGAGCTGTATCGTAACTTAAAGTCTGTTGGTTGAAGGTGCAAAAGAGGATGTTCTCTATATCTGTCTTTGTGTCTCTGTATCGCTGTCTGTGGAGAGAAACTGAGCTATCAGCCTCCGAGAGGTGGTTAGGGTTTGAACTGGTAAGAGCAGGGTCGTAGGGTTGCGTTTGAGGTGGTTAGGGTTTGAACTGGTAAGAGCAGGGTCGTAGGGTTGCGTTTGAGGTGGATAGGGTTAGTGTTGGGTTTGAGGTAATTATGGTTAGTGTTGGGTTTAGGGCTGCACGATTTCACATTACGATGTGCTCACGATAATATGGCACTAGGGCTTCAGATGACAGGTGAAACATTTGGCCGGATGCCGGCTTTTCAGTATTACATGGACATGGTCTTATTATGTTTAATAAAGGTATGGGACTTAAAGTACTGCCACAGCAACTTTTTTATACCTTGTTTATCCACAATTACGAGTGCTGAGCCACCTCAGTGCTTATGACTTTCATGACATAGCAAAATAGTACTGTGTGGCACCCTGATAATCACATTTAATAAATATGAGGATACCCTGAATTTATAGAGATTGGATGTCAAAATACTCATTAATATTTTAGCGTACTAATAATCTGCTTACAAAACTGTAGTCATCTGTAAACATATAGTACTGAAAATCTGGCATCTGAAAAAATGTTCTGCCCATTATCTGAAGCCCTGGTGATTATTGTGCATGCACCATACAATCGAAGTACATCACAATGTGATATCATGCAGCCCTAGTTGGGTTTGCCGTGGATAAGGCCTCGTCCTACTTGCTGCTCCATTTTGCAGGCTCGTTTGGCCCTCTTGTGCCTAAATAAAGGCTCCTGTCTGCATCTGTCCAGGTGAAGAAGCTCCAGGCGATGCTGCGGCAGGCCAATGACCAGCTGGAGAGGACGATGGCTGAGAAGCAGGAGCTGCAGGACTCGCTGAAGCAGAGTGGCGAGGAGACCGCCACCAAGGCTAGTTGTGCCCCACTGCTTGCCCACTCCCAGTTGCATAATTCTGCTGATCTCACCATGCTGGCTCGCTTACACCTGGCATCGTCCTCCAGGTCTCCACGCTGATGCAGAAGGTCCAGGAGACGGAGACCCTGCTGGTGACGTTACAGCAGGCCTTTAGCCAAGCCAAGAGGAGCACCCAGGAGCAGATGGTTAGCGTGGGCTGCTCAACATTCGCTTTGCCGTGTGTGTGTGTGTGTGTGTGTGTGTGTGTGGGGGGGGTGGGGTTTCCCAATGTAAAACATCCCCAGGGGAAATCCTTCCCTTCTCTCCATGCCTCAATGCACCCTTAGCTACATAGAGAGGTTGCTCCGGCTGATGTTAATGTGATTGAGGGTAGTAGCATTTCCCCTGATTGAGGAAGGCCCTGCACCCCTCCCCACCGAACCCCACAGGCTGTACTCATGCAGTCCAGGGAGCAGGTCGCTGATGAGCTCAGCCGACTGCAGCGTGACAACGAGAGTCTGCAGGGAAAACATCGCATGCACCTGTCACTGCAGCAACAGGAGGACTTTCAGCTGCCCACCTCGGTGCAGGTATGTCCGTCCGTCACGTCTGTCAGTCAAAAACAGTGTTGATGACTTTGATTTTTTTATTGGATGACTCTAGATTCAAATTTACAACTTTATTTTATGTTTCTTTCCTCACCCCTTTGTCTGTTTTTAGTTACATTATCCTTTGTTGGATGTCTTTTTGTACTACTGGACCTTTCCTCCAACAGAATCAGTCCCATTGCATTGTTAACCTTAACTTTACAAGGCGTATCTTTCTGACCTCAGGATAAACACTTTGCCACCATTCCCTGCTTATTTTCTATGAGCTTCTGAAGAAACGCTGTGGTCCTACCCTCAGCTGCACTCTGCAAGCCCCTATATTCATTCATGTTTAATGACATCAGCATTCGCAGTTTGCTGCACTATCCCTAAACACAGGAGGGAGAACCTGCCAGGAGCACTGAACCCGGGTAGCTCCGTCCCATCAGGCACGGCGGCCTGACCGACAGTTTTGCTTCTTGGTAGGAGCTGCAGGCCCTGGTGCTGAGCTTCAGGGAGGACATCGTGGCCGCGCGCACCGCCGCCGACCATCTGGAGGAGAAACTCAAGGCTGAGATCCTGTTCCTGAAGGAGCAGATCCAAGCTGAGCAGTGTCTCAAGGACAACCTGGAGGACACACTGCAGCTGGAAATTGAGGGCTACAAGGAGGAGATCGGTAAGGCCGGCCCTGGTTCCACGCCAGAGATAGAGTGAGATGACCTCCATTGGCCACCCATTGGGATCCCACCTGGGTTTAATGTCCTGACCTTTTCTGGTGCTTTCCCTGGTTCTTTGTGACTCATTAATGCCACAGTAGAAGGGCCGACTCCCCATATGAAGTTTTCTTGGTATTTTTGGTTTGTACCTTCTAAAAGTTGTCTCTCTCTCCCCCCTCCCTTCTGTCTGGTGCATATTGTTCAGACATCTTGGAAGGTATGATGCTCACTGTCTGACTGGTTCCCTCTGCCTTTGTCTGTCTGTGCCTCTGTCTGTCTGTCGAGATGTTTTGTAACTTCAGTGATCTGTATGTTTTCTTAGAAATGTTACCCAAACTTAATCTGTTGGGCAACGGAGACCTTCTCTGAATGCCATGGAGGTGGTTGGGGTTGGGCTTGAGGTTGGGGCTTGGATAGGAGGTTGTGAAGGAGTTCATGCATGTAGTGCTGTTGGTGCTGTTTGGGCCACTTACTCCTCTTTCAAGTCCGTCATAACATGTCACTCATCCGAACTCTAACTGCTAAAATGCAGCCAGCATTAGCTGCTCAGATAATCGTGCCCCAATCTCTGGAGTCAGAACTGTCTGGAATCCTGCTTTCAGCACTTTAGCGGAGGACCCGGCTGTAACATTCCATTATGTACAGCGACACCCGTAGCAGAGCCACTTGTTGTGGCTACTTTCTTTTCGAAACAGACTCATTTGCAGCCCCATGACTATAGAAGTAGTTTAAGTATGTGTGTGATTTGATATGCAAGTTATCTGCAGTTAACTGAAGCCTCACCGATTCCCCGATGACTTCTGGCAAAGCAGGACATTTGAACCATGACTGACACGTGATTGACTTCCTGCAAATAACATCACCATCACGTTCTAGCTTTGTGTTCCATGCATGCCTGGTCTTATCATTCATTGTGCTGCAGTAGGTTGCAAATGGACATACTCTTCATTTACATACTCTTTCTGGTCTGTAGCCTCATTCTCCAGTTTGAAGACTGAGCTGGAGCGAGTGAAGGTGGAAAAAGAGCAGGTGGGTGAAACCATCAGCTAACCGTCTGAGAATACATGGTGCTGGCATCATACTCTATAAAATAGCTGCTTCGTCACCTCTTTTGAGCTCCAACACCCAATAGCTACCAAGTCAGTGGTGGATATGTCAGAAATATTATATGCCGTCACAGAGAGCAGATAGTATTATGCGTAATCAATTCAGACTTCTAATGAACGTTGATCGTGCAAGTTCTCTATCCTCATGTTGACTGAAACCCTTGGTCTTGCTTTGTGAGGTCATATAAGCTAGTTGGTTAGCCCAGTGTTTCACTCTTCTAGTTGGAGCGCACTCTGGAGGAGAAGAGTCAGGCCCTGGATGGTATCCAGGGTCTGAAGAGCAGCCTGGAGGGGCAGCTGAAGGAGGCCCTCAGTAGTAAGGTAAGGTAGCCAGGAATATGTCCTGGTCACAGGGCATCTGTAGGACTCTGCTGGCGCCTTCAGGGTTTTCCTCCCATTGGGCTTCAAGGGTTATAGTATGTCAATTAAGAGGACACCGTAAGATCTCAGCATCATGGGTGCTGCTGCTGGGCAGGTCTAGGTGTGGTTCTAGGAGATTCAGTACCAGTTAAAGGTTTGGATACGACAAGCCGCCTACAAAGGAGAGTGATCCTGTTACATCACATGACCTGGCCCCCTGAGCCGAGACAGCAGAAATGGTTTTGACCAGAAAGTAAAGGCCAAGCGGCCAGTGAGAGCTCAGCATATACGTGGGACCGCCTTCAGGACGGCTGGAGAAGCAGCCAATGAGAGCTCAGCATATACGTGGGACCTCCTTCAGGACGGCTGGAGAAGCAGCCAATGAGAGCTCAGCATATACGTGGGACCTCCTTCAGGACGGCTGGAGAAGCAGCCAATGAGAGCTCAGCATATACGTGGGACCTCCTTCAGGACAGCTGTAAAAACATTCCAGGAGGTCACCTGGCATAGAAGAGACAGCAGGGCCAGTCAGTCCCTGGAGCAATGGGGGTATAGGGCCTCGCTCAAAGGCCCAATGGTGGGATCACTCTGCCGACCAAAGGATTTGAACTGGCAAACTCCTGAGTCCCAACCTACAGAGCTGTCCCCCCTCTATTATTTTTTAAAAAGATATTTTTTGGTCAGTGCATATTTCCATGTTTTGTTTTTTTATATATAGTTTTGATGTCTTTATTCTAAAATGTCGAGAATAGTACAGATAAACTGTTCCATGGGTAGGTGTTTCCCGGCTTTCTGTCTGCCCAAGATGGAGCTGACAGGTGTCCCTCCACATGGCCACCAGCCTCTTCCTCTCAAAATGTTCATGAACACGACCCGCCCAACACGCTGCTCCGTCTGCTTCTCCTCTGCTGTCAGAGCGCCCTGGAGAGCCAGGTGTTCGATGAGAAGGACAAGGCCCAGCGTCTGCAGACCGAGCTGGATGTCAGCGAGCAGGTGCAGAGAGATTTCGTCAAGCTCTCGCAGACCCTCCAGGTAAGACCCCCCCTGGGTGCACTGCTGCCCACCCGGCTCACGTTAGCCGCCGCTCATTTAGAGAAGCCAAGTCCCGAGGTCATGCCCTTTGCTGATGGGACCAATCGCCATGGCACCCACCTAACCACAAATCCCCAATCCAGGTCCAGCTGGAACGCATCCGGCAGGCCGACTCCTTGGAGCGGATCCGCGCCATCCTCAATGACACCAACCTGAGTGACATCAGCCAGCTTCCCGAGACATGATGCCCCTCGCGTCCCGCTGCCCCCCACTGCCCGCCAATCATCCAGGACCGCCCTGCTGCCCATCCCCCACCTCTGCCCGGTGATACCCTTTTATGAGTAGGGCTGTGGTTACTCGCAGCTCTGAGGGCATGTGGAGGGAGGGGAGTACAGTTGCTTTTTTTATTGAATCAACATCCTGTTGAGGAGAGACGCTGAACCAAAACAATAATTTTTGACAAAGAGTGACGACAGGCTGCCCCGTACGCAGAGGTGTGCGCTGGGGAGGGTGGGTGGGTGGGGGTCACACAACACTACTAGCAATGTTGTAAATAGGTGTGGGACTGAGGCAGAGGCCCTGGGGGCCGTGGGCCCTTCCTGGCTCCCCGTCATGTTGACCTGCCCTCTTCCTTCAGTCTGTTGCCCTCGGAAACACTTTCTTCGGGTACTGCGAATGAAAATCCACCCCTTCCTCTGTCTCTTCTGGTTATCCTCCCTCCCACCCCCATGAAGAAGACTGCCTCGTCCATCTGTCTCTCTGTCCGGTTTTGGTGTGGCTCTTAATCTTACTGTCTGCAGGGCAGAAGGCTGCAGCTTGGACAACACTATGAAGGACACTTGCATATACATAAGTGTGTGGGCACGCAAAAACACACACACACACACACGCGCGCAAGCACACACACATGCACACACATTTATATCTGTATATAATAATAATATATACATTGGATCATTGAAGTCATCTTTCCTAACTTGTGTTTCTCTGCCCTGGATTTATGGGAAATAATCATTTGACCTTCTCTTGGGTCCCTATCCAGCTCTCTTTGCCCCTCCCCCCAACCCCCCGATATACTGCTGCTTTCCGTGGAACCGTCTCTAGCAATGGTCCTGTGAGAATTTCCGGCAGCTATTCCATTTGGTTTGGATGTCTCTTGTAAGAAATAATAAATGGACATATTGATTATTATTATTATTATCATCATTCTTATCATTATTATTATTATTGAGATCACTTTTCAGTGTCAGTATGGAATCCGGAATAAACTGTCAGTGGATAGACCCCGTTGCTATGTTGATCTTCAGTGATCCACTTTGAGCAGGATCTTGTCCCCTGAGCGTTCTCCTGGACTGTTATGTATGTGCTACAGATCCACAGCTTTTCACAGTGCGGAAACTCACAGCACTTTTCTGTTTTTATGTAAAGCCCGGTGTGACCTTTGCTGCCGGTATGGTTAGGAACTGAATTACTGGGTCATAAAGCCAATCCCACTTTATATGACCAGAACTGCATTTTTCTCCATTGAGAACATCAATTAAACAGTTAATTTATTGGCTAAAATAAATTGAGATGTAGCCCCTCCATTGGGGTTGGTATCAGGGTGGGTGTAGCCTCCTGAATACAGCAGAAGGCTTGTATGACCCTTCCAATCACACAAGCAGAAGTATGTCCAGATAGAGTTAATGTTACCTGGATGTGACCATAAATATACCCCCCTCCCTCCAGTTAAGGCAGAATGGTTCACTAGGGTCGGTACAAAGGTTTTAGGTTGTTGGGTTTTCTTTGTTCTCTTGAGTCAGGCTATAGGGTCTCCTTGCATCTTCTGACGGTTATTGCAGGCAGGACTGTTGATTATAGCTCATGCCCAATTTGTCACTTTGCTGAATGACTGAGACTGAACTTAACGAGGCTGTTTGCTCCATTCAGTCCATGTGCTGTTATGATGTCCCTCTTTTTGTTAATGATGTGGGGTGGGGGGGCATGGTTTTAGAGATCCTCAGACTACAAACTGACAGCTAGTTGCAACACTACTGATACAAGTGACCAGCAAGCTTCAGAATCGGCACGCCTCTGAAACCACTAGCAGAATGGAGTTTTATCAAGAGAATATTTTTACTGCAGTTTGCTAGTCCGTAATATATCCATGTTGTATTTTTCCCCTGACATGGCCTGCTTTTAGTCTTGTGATGAAATGATTCATATTTTTCCTTGTGTCCAAAATAACCTTTACTGGAAAATATTTTACTTTTCTTGGAACTTAATATCCCCTTGTGCATTTTGTACACAGGATATTAGTTATCAGTCCCAATTATGGTTCATCTAATTACTGACCTTGCATGTGTCTGGTTCAGAACTCTTTAGAATAAAGTCCTGACTGTGTCTGACTCATACAACGGTGTCTTCTGTGGGCTGCCGGGGTGTTGAAGTCAGAAGGGGTTGCTGGTAAATGTCCCCAGCATTGCTTCCTGTATTGTATTGAGGCTTTACAGGGGCTTCTCGTACAAAACTGTGAGTCTGTATGTGTGGTTTGTTGTGTTTAAGAAGAGCTCAGTGCAGCAGGTGGACCAGAATTGCTGTTGGATTACGATCCCCCCAACTCCGTTACAATGCCTATGTGACCCTGATGCATTAATTCCTGCTCAGTTTGGCAGGTGGTAGTGCATCCCACAGCTGTGCAGTGAAGGACCCGGCGGATGAACTCAGCCAGATGGAATGAGAAGGCTCCAAACACAATTAAGGAGCCAGAAATACAATGCTCCGTAGGATGTGGCTAAGCATCATGTCTTTCCTGCATGGGCTCAGAGCCGTGTGTGATTGCCCATGTCTGAAGTCCTGCCAGGTTTATTTTTCCATCACTGATAACCTGACCTGGCATCTGAATGAGAAACTGCCGTCTTTTAAATGAATCTCCTCTCACATGGTTCAACTTCATGGAACTGCGGAGAAGACGGATACCGTATTGACTTTGACAGCTTAGTTGAACGATGTCTTCAGAATCTTGTAGTCTTAAAGACACTTCTACTTTCAGCTTGGACACTAAAGACCAAAAAAGATGAGATGATGCATGCCGAGCACCCTGAAAATCCTGTTCATACCACACTTAGCGTGACAGCCTCTGTTGTCACACTGTCCTTTAGGTAACTAGATATTCTGAAGCAGTTTAGATTGATTTTCTCTGGAATTCTGCTGAGGTTGAGAAAAACACTAGCGGCTGTAAAACAGATGTTTGTAGTTAGATCTTGATATGGGGATTCCCAGCTACAAAGTCCATCCGCTTAATGGTTCTGTCCGCATGCTTCACCGCTGTTGGAGAACTCCTTGCAAACCTACATACTGTACTGTGTACATATCTTTGTATATACCTAATAAATCAGATTGTAATTTCAGCCTGCATGGTTTTCTTTATTTACAAGAATTGTCATCCCTTAGTTCAGAAAGACATCTCTCTCCGTTCTACAATTCAGTCCCCACTGGGTAACACCAAGATACGAATAAGGGTTGGCAGGAAAATTTAAGAGAAACAGGTGATGTTGAGCCCCTGACTTTCTCAAGCACATGTCAGCAGAGCGTGGTGGCATTTCCAGGAAGCTGGGCAGTGATGCAGCAAGGCGACTGCCAGTCTCACATCCTCGATGACCACTCTCTGATCTTCATTCTTTTTAAGTCGTCAGAAAGCCCCTTGTCAGAAGGAGCAGAGGGAGGGGGGGGAGATTTCACAGCATGAACTTTATTCTTCAAAATTAAGTACATAAAAAAAAGTTTCGGTATGTATACAAGTCTTTTTTTACAGGACAACATGACCATGTGAGTTTTCACCACTGAGGTAACCCATTAAAAAAGCCACAGTTGTCCCCAGGGTTCTTCCATCATCTTTGAGCACTGCTGCTGAGATTGCCTTTGTCTGGACTAAGGCTTCGGGATCTGCGGCAGAAATGCCTCCAATAACAGGAGAGATGCAGATGGGTCAGGGTTACGTCTGGACCTGCAGCAGAACCCGATCTGAGCACAGAGAAGCTTCAGAAGCTGAAATGATTCTTGATGTCCTTGATCTGCTTCATCATGTCTGCGATGTGCTCGCCCCTGTGGAGAGAGAGTCCGTCAGAGCGAGTAGACGACATGCATGGGGCCTGTGAAAGCGGGTGGCTTTCAGGCACTCACTGCTCCTTCAGGACCCCTTGGATGCACTTCCGCTGGTGAGCACTGAGCACGATGCTATCCCTGATGGGCTTCACACCCTCTCTCGCCTGCTTCTGCTGATATTCCATCTTCATGTTGACCTGGGGGACAGCACCTGGGTTCAGTACCTCAGTGGGGTCTATTTTGGAGAAAAACTAACCTGTCTGACCTGCAGCAAATTTGTGCTCGGCATTGAGAGGACTTGCACCCAGCTGCCCTCAAAGTTCATAACCTTAGTTTACGGGGAGTAGCATCATCATCATGGTAACTAGCTACCCGGATTTAGCCTGGTGTTTATTTTCGACTACATTGCCTGTTTGAGACAGTTGAGGTTTTCTATTAGTCTAAGCCCAACATGTCTGTAGCGCCACCTGCCTCACACCCCACTGCAGTGTTTATTGTACCAGATATTCACTGGGCCAAGAGCATGGGGATCCTCCTTTGCTGTGATGTAGCCCTAGCTCTGGGGAAGGCCCATGTTCTGACCTGCTTGATGCCGTTGTCTAGATGGCGTAGCTGGTCGCTGATGGCTTGTAGCTCGCGCTGCATGTCCCGTTCGCTGTTGGAGAGCACCGGCAGCCGGCGACACAGGCTGCTCAGCAGGTACTTCACCCTGCCGTAGAGGGGGTGCATTTTTGTCAATTGGCACTGTGGGCTCGGGCTTCTCCGACGGCAGGTGTGGAAGAATGAGAAACCTGTTCATGATGGCTTCCTGTCGATACCGGGCATCTTCATATTTATCTGCCAGCCGCTCAGCAGACTCACGCAGGCTCTTTCTGCAAAACGGGGCAGGGGGGGCGCAATCAAAGTTAGCACTTTCAGTAAGACGTTGCAGTAAATTTTTTGGAGGTTAAAAATAAACAAGTTAGTTCTTTTCTGACCATCTACCGTATTTTTACGCATATAACGTGCGCGCTATACGTGTTTTTACAAACCGCGCAACCCTCCCGCGCGGTATCTCCGTGTGCGCGTTGTGCAAAATTTGTTTTACATGGTTGATGTCGTCTGTTAATATTTTAATGGAGATGAA
>JAODUD010000107.1:29534026-29554104 GCA_026784285.1 Stomatorhinus walkeri
CCATGTGACAATCACAGCCCGTGCTATAACGCACGTAGTCACTAAACTTGTGTTGTTCTTAGACTAGGAAATACTACCACTACTGTATATTTTAAAACCCGCGAAGTCGTGAATCCGCGATAAGTGAACCGCGAAGTAGCGAGGGATCACTGTAGTCTACAAGACCATATTTAATATATGACGCTGAAACATCAATAATTTTTTTAACGTGGTCTGATATTTCAGCATCACACATTCTATATGTCTGGTACACTTCAAGTTAATTAAAATCTTCACAGAGCAAGCTCCCACCTGCTGCTCAGGGGCCGGGTGCAGAGGATGTGCTCCACGACACAGCGCTGCTCAGCCGCTAGCTCCTGCAGACTGTCCTTATCCTCCTCGCCTGTGCAAGAGAAGAGAGCCCAGAGATTAGGGGTGCCCACCAGGCCAGATGTAAGTGGTCAAGGTTGAGGGTACCCACCGGACTGGAGGAATTTCTGCAGCTTGTTGAACCAAGTGAGGCCCACACTGTGCACGCCAGCCTCATGGGTACAGTGGTACCTGTACTGGCAAAGTGGATCTGCAGGAGAGGAGATGGCCAACAAGTCAGGTGGGTCGACATGTTCACCATGCAGCCACCAATTTATACAAGTAAATCCTAAACATATTACATACAATCCTCATCTCACAGCAACAAGGAAAGTTTAATAGGTCATGAAAATTATCAGTGCACAGTTTTGACAACTGCCTCCAGCGTCCATTGAGTCAATGGTTAGATCGAACTTTTCCTGTGATCAGCACTGACTGGGAAACAGAAAATTTCTTTGCACAGATGGCGTTCCAGACCGAACAGACAAAAGCAACTGATTTGAAATGTAAACATAAGAGGCCTGATGGTCTGATGTAGGACTGTAAGGCTAATCTGCTGCCCAATAAATAAGCAGGACTATTAGATTACAGTAACCTCTGCTTGACCTGCCATAACTTCTCTAAACTTACTGCTGCGTGCAAAAGATTGCGCACCCTTGGTTGAAGGGTAAAGAAAGATATCCAAAAGCTTCCTCAATTGCAGTTTCCACCTGGATGTTCACTTCTATTAAGAAATGCACCTTTACGGGAAATGGTTAAATGTCAAGTCTAGATCTGCATGACTCTCCTACAGGACTCTCATCTCCTATTTGACTCTCTCTGCCAGCCCCTGGAGGATGGGCTTCCCCTTTGAGTCTGGTCCCTCCCACGGTCTCTTCTTTCGAGGGAGTTTTTCCATGCCACTGTTGCCTACAGCTCACTCACTGGAGGTTTTGAGACACTTTGTGACAATGTAATGTTGCGATGAAGCGCTATACAAAAATTTATTTGCTTGTTACTTGTTGTTTGTTCACTCAGACCGGTCTCAGCAAGGACTGCAGGGATTGCAAAGCAAAACAAAGCCGTCATGTCACTACAACGGTTCGGCTGCAGGGCGTACTGACGTGGGAGCGGAGCTGCACCAAGCTACAGTGCAGCTCTGCATGCAAACATTTTGCACCCTAACCTACAATCGCATGAAAGTCGGGGCATGAAAAATATAGCAAAAACCTCAGAAGAATCAGAGGCTTTTTGGAAACCAGCTACAATCACCAAAAAGGAGGAACCTCTGAAGACTTTGGAAACTGTTAAGCATGAGGTGGACCTGTCATTCTTTGGGACTGCACAGCAGGCAGTGGTACAGGAAATACTGTACTGGTGGAGGGAACGACCAACCATTACAAAATGTGCAGCCTAATATTGCAACATTGGTGAAGAAAATGAAGCTGACAGAGGCTGCATATTGCACAATAATCCAAAAAATACCTCAAAATCAACCATGAGCTACAACAATACATTACAAGATTAAGGACAGCAATTACAGTCCCCAGATCTGTGGGTAGACTTCAAACATGCAGTGCAAGATGACCTACGAATATTTCTTTGGGTGCCCAAAATCCCACATTTTATGCAACTGTCCATTTTGCAAAATTCAGCAAAGTAGCAGCAATTAAAATTTCAATACATTATACTAAGGTTTTTTTTTCCCTGCAGAGGATGTATTAACTTTTTACCAGGAAACATAACACCACATATCATCTGACCAGGGGTGCTAAAATTGTACACTGGAAACTGTACAGTTTATCTGTACAGCTCTTCCACCACACCAGGTACTGAACTTTTCATGCTTCAAGAAAGTTCCAGAAGTATGGTATAAATAAATCAAGATATTATGCCTACCCTGCTGTACCACTGGTCATCCTCCTGTCAAAAACCGCACCAGCACCTGTGTGCCATCACCCGCCTGCCCTCCGCATTGAGACTGGACTCAATTTGGACTGCATTTTTCCATCCTGTTTGTTCGACTTCCTCTGCCGCCCCCTGAAGGATGCGGTCTCTGAGTCTGGTTCCTCCCAAGGTTCCTTCCTTCTAGAGAGTTTCTTTGCCACTGTTGCCTCTTGCTTGCTAACTGAGGGACTTCGGCAGGGATAATGTGCCTTGAGACAATGTAATGTTGATAAAGTGCGTCATTCAAATAAAATTGGATTGAATTGAACTGAACTGAATCCTGATCTTACTGGATCAGTTCTTCAGACCAGACAGCAATTTAAGCTTGGGTCTTTTCACTGGTCCACGTATCCGTTATAACCTTTTTTATTTTTCTACGTTATCATTGTTTTTTGTATTTGCAACCGTTTAAGGCAGTGGTTGTATTGTGTTTCAGCAGCAGGCTATTTGCATAACTAAACGACAAAGAAAGCATTTGAAGTTTCACCTCAAAGTACTGAAGTACCCTAGGTGGTTTGCCACTTTAAGTACTGTTACCTGACTGGAAGTCAATGGAGAAGGGAAAAGTACCAACAATATGGTACCCGGTTCGGTGGAAAAGCACCCTTAGGCTAAACGGCCCCCTAGTGGCCAACCCAGGTGCTACATAACCATGGGGCCCAAGAGTAAAGCCGGGTATGGATCTTACCTTGGTGCAGCCTGATTGGGCAAGTGAAATCCGACTCCACTGACTCCTCCTCCTCCCCGGTGGCCAACTTGAGAGCGAGTTCCAATTCCACACACTCAAACACGTAGAGTGAGGGTACGGCCTCCAAGCCCCGTGCCCATCGCTGGGCTTCACCCTGGCCTGTAGAACTCCCCGTGTGCTCGTCCTCGTCCTCAGCCTCCAGTACGATACAGTGGTACAGGGTACCCGACTCTGTGGCAATGACCAGGATGTTGGGCACGCAGGGCAGGCAGACCACGGCACAAGCGTCATAGCCGTAGTTGTCCTCAGCCGCGGGGTACATGGGCAGGGGGCCCCCGGGCTTCCGCAGACTGCTGCCGCTAGATGAGGGTGACATGGTCATGTGACATGGGAGGCTTCCCGGTGGGGCTATAGCCCATCCCGCCATCCAACGTCCAGCATGCTATTACCTGTGTGCCAGGCTGACATAGCTCAGGTAGGTCTCGCCATTCTCATACAGGATGTAGAGCGGGTATGCGGGTAGCTCCTCCCTGGCGAGGCGGGACACAGGCCGCCGTGGCGCCGTGGTCACCGGCGGGCCAAAGGAGAATGCCACAGCGATTTCCCCTAGAGAGGCGGCGTAGGATCGGCTGCGGGTGAGAGTGTCCCATCACACTTTACAAGGAGTCAACTCAGCAACAAAAAGCGGGGGTGAGATCAGTCATGTACCTCTCTTAATAGAAAGGGGGGTGAGTAATTGCTTTACATTTTACATTTTAACAGACGCTTTTATCCAAGACAACACAGGTTTTGGAGAAAGCGGGGTCAACTGGTCCCTGTAGCAACTGGGGGTTAACGGCCTTGCTCAGAGGCCCAATGAGGATATCACTCTGCTAGCCCTAGGATTTGAACGCACAGCCTTTCGTCCCGAGGCACAGCATCCTAGCCACACACTGCATGTTACAGCGGGGTGAAATAAACAATATATCCAATTACTGCCAAATAAAATTTAAACAATAAGTAAATGAAATACTTTGATCAACGGTCCATAAGGAATACTGCTGCACATCACCTACCACATCACAGAAACGAACAGAATTATAATCAATCATATTTAACTAAGAACAGATGACCTATGCCCAGCACATGCGGATCAAGGTTGAGTTGAGTTATCAGAGCACAGCACATGATACTGTTTTGGTAATATCATGAAAGAGATAAGCACTCCCTCAGAGGGAACTTCAAGTGTCAGTGAAGAAACTGATAGCTCAGCAGCCACTACCTTCATTTTAAAAAGGAGAAATTATAGTTAAAGCTAGATGTAGGTGGTGCGACAGTTTAAAGTCCAATATGCAAGACTGGTCCTGAATACTGTGAACTCTCCGGAAAAGTGTGCCAACTAAAACTGGAAATACTACTAGCTTATTTCACCACTTGAAATATTGCCCTCCAGTAGACCATACAGAATGCAAGCACAAAGACACCAGCAATTAGGCTTTCCACTTTCAGTCTGAAGAAATATGGGTCAAATCGTGGATCATATTGAAACAGATCATACCATTTTATTGTTCATTACGGGATGGATGGCAACTAACAGCAATGTCAAACTCATCCTCTAAATGAGCAACAGGCACATCAGAGAAAAAACTCAGCAGCAAACAATGTCAATATTTTCTAGCATTACAGCACAAGTCAAAAAATATATTCTGTACGATTTATTTATTAAAACTACATTTCAGTCTACCGTTGGTCATTTTCATGTGATGAATCTGCTTAAGGGGAACCCTAAGGGTATTTTAAGCAAAAACAGATCCTTGACAGAGAAAATTGTGATAATTATTGATATCGACTTGTATGAAAAAATAATGATAATACAAAGCAGGCTCACCCCCTGGTGTGAACGCCCCCCTCTTCATCAGACTGGGACACAGGCAGTACCTGCACTGGGCTCTGGGGCTCTTTCAGGCTGTAGAATCTGACGAAAATACATACAAACACAGCAGGATAACTGAGTACTGCGCAGAGGACTCCCAGATCGTCCAAAAGGTGTCTAAGGATTCAGTCAATTCCAGGGTACTGGCCAGAGGGTAAACATGCAGCTTTAAGGTTCTGAGGGTATTAGGTATGGGGTAACTGGGGTGCCAGCCACAGGAAGATAACCAGCTGAGTAAGTTGAAGATGGCAACATGATGGTATCCCCTGCCTTCACCTGAGGGTATTGTCAGATGTCAGTAGCACCAAGTGCGGCTCCTCTGTCTCGCTGGGGTACCACGCAGCCTGCTGGAGGGTGACAGAGGTGGAGCTAGTGAAGAAGCGCTCGGCCACGGGGATGGTCCTGGGAAGGAAACATGCCGGTCACATGGGGCAGGCTGGGTTCTGGTGGGGGGGGGGCAAAACAGGAACAATAGAGCAGGGGAGGGATGCCTTCCTCTGGCTCAGTGTGAGAGTTAACTAAACTTTGCATCCCATGGGAGGAAAGCCACATGAATCACAGGTGTTTCCTCTAAGCAGCAGTGCGTCGGAACTGCCTCCAGGGGGAGAGAGTGCTAAATTTCACTTTGATCCACCTTAACCTTTGGCTCTCTTAGACCCGTAATAATAGAAACAAGCGAGTTTTAGACATTGTAACAGCATGACGAATCTTCATCCTTCTTCGGAAAGCCAAAATGTTTCTTGGAATTTAACACTGAAAGCAGAGCCAAATGCCATTTTGTGCAGCCTGTTAACGGGACACCCATATCAAAAAGCTGGATTTCTTGCTTAGCCGGATAACATGTCGGATTTAAGCAGCCACATTTTAAATGGACTAACATCAGCATAAAAATGGTGGATGACAGATATTGTAGGTTTGTTGTATATTGTCTATTTGTAAGATAGGACCCAAGTAACAAACCAAAGTATTGTAAAAGTAAAGACAAAAAAATACCTCCAATGCAGAGTTAAAGGTCAAAGAATAAAAGTGAGTTTAAAGACGGGTTTTCATGCTAGGGTGTAAATGCTGGGGTCAGATGAATATGCAGAGGCAGCTCATTCCAACCACAAATGCTTTAGCCTGGATCCAGGCTTAAATACGTTAAAGGTTATTCAGCCAAGCAAGAAATCCTGCTTTGAGATACAGGGGTGACTACACAACACAGATTTATTTAAAAAAAAAAAAAAAAAAAAAAAACAGGATTTAAAAAAATTGTGTATTAGCCCCATCTCAGAATCAGTGAGAACCCTACCAACATGACACCATACCATAGCATTAATTCAGCCATAAGGTATTAAACAATGGCATAAAAATATCTGAGAATTACAAGGCAGCTGTCTGTCGAAATTTCATGTCACCTCCAACTCTTGACAAAACTCTGGAGGGTACACTCATGGAAACACTACTTTCTGATGAGCATTGCATTCAGTATCGCATCGGGCCAGAAAGAATATGGTGCCATTTCGATAAACACCAAATCACAAATGAGTCACCCGACAATGAGTTACCTGAGAGGGAGTGTGACAAGTGAAGAGCCAGGGTGAATTTCAATATACATACTTGTCTATACTTGTGTTCTCATGTACCCGTTTTATGTCATCTACCATTGCTGAAGACCAGTTCCAATACTAAAAGAAGTACAGAGGACAGTAAAAATCCCCAGATGTTGGTCTTGCTCCACTTCAAACATCAAGAACACATTGGTAGCATCCTTGCAAAATGAGATCAATCCCATGATTTATAATGCCTCAAGTTGGTTCTTGGAAGGCAAGTTAGCAAAACTGGTCTTGCCAAGACCACAAGTATGGTCTTTGCAGTCTTTGTATTAAGATTCACCCCCAATCACAAGTCAATGGGTCACCTGACCATTAATAACGGTATGACAAGTAGAAAGACAGGGGAAGTTACTCACTTGCAATTGATTTCGCTGCACCCCCCCTCGAACTCTGACTTCTTGCCCCATCGCTGGGGCAGCTCCAGTACTGTGGCTCCGCGGCGGCCGATGAGGGCCACATGGTACTGCGTGGGGCTGAGCAGCACCTCACACACATCAAACCGGGGTGGGTTGATGCACAGCAGGGTCTAATGGGAAAGAGGCAGAGGCCAGTGCATTTGCAGCCCACATTTGGCTCAGCAAAGTGGGGGTGCCATTATTTCAGTAATCAGACCTACAAGATCTATAGAACATGACTGTCTTCTGCAAAAAAAACATCTTTCACAATTCATTTCAGCTTTGGAATAACCCTTTCAATCTGCTATATTAACTTCCACCCAGACCTCTCTGGAACATATCATTAACATTTAATTTTTTGCTACCATTTCTGTTTATCATCAATTTAACTATAGGCTTCACCCTTAAATCCAAGGACAGCACTTGAAAAGCCCTAGAAAACGGAGTAACGGGAACTCCTGAAGAATGAGTATAAGGGCTGCCCCTGGTTTAGAAAAACTAAAGTAAAGGCGGTTCTGGCATGACAGGCTGGGAGTTGAACCCATAACCCAGGACTGCCAGCTCTCACGCACCTGGCGCCACTCACGCTTTCAGACTTAAATACTCCTGCAAGAAATCTTACATTATTCCACTATAAACCTAAAATTAGCTACATCAAAGGCATGGGGTAGTTTGCAAACCCTACAGACAATTTACAACATAATAAAACTGTTACACGCAGGTAAATGCCTTTTCAAACTCGTTGCGAACTGAAAATCTCACGCCAGCCAGCCGACCAAAGCTAGCAACCCCGATAAACACCGGGACCACCAGGATTCAGGCGATTCTGGTAGCTGCTGCAGGCAAGGGCTCGCAACAAAGGGAGACCACCTTCAACCCAGAAAAACACAGGGTGAGGAGCATGCACTGATCACAGTGCCTTGTCGCAACCACCACACGACCGGCCACCTCGGGGATGAGAACCTGAGTGCAGCCATGTGGCGGCTGATCGACACCTCAGCACCACAGTTGTCCGAATAGACCAGTGAGTTTTTTTCATGGTGGCTCGAGTGCCAATTTCGTGCCGCCTCACGCCGTAAAAAAATATACGGGTTGACTTAGGACAAAACAAACAGATAGGGTACAGCTAAACAACACAGCCAGCAAGAATGTACGCGTGTTTCTCCGCGGCTGTGTGTCCGACAACCCGGCGCGCCAACCTGGTGCCGCCCGCCATCGGCGCTCTCCGTGTTCAGTCGCCTCAGGTTGGTGGTGTAAAACACGCTGTCCACATCGTCCCACACAAAAAAATCCCCGTCCAGGCAAAACGTCAGGTTTTTGGCACATCTCCTGCCAAAAACCTGGGGCTCCGCATTAAGCTTGTCGCGCAGCTTAGTGAAAATGCCATGCCTAGGCAGCTCACTCCTCCATATTTCGCCAGAGAACGCCGCCATTTTCACCGTAACCCCCACTTTTAGTAGAATGACGACTGACGCCGAAGCACCAATAGAATCGCGCTTTACTTTCCTCCGTTGTCTCCAATCGCCTCAGAAGAATAAGCTGTCGGAAGTGGCGACTCTGGGAAGTGTAGTTAAATTACGAAAACTTCAATTCGTTAGGTGTGAAACTTAACTGAATTAAGTAAGATTTCAGATTACTCTTTAGCAAAGAAACTCACTAAAGTTAATGTCTGTAATTTAAGTGGATTCATTCTTATTACTTAAGTAATGCGTATATTCCGGTATCATTAGAATTGAAATCACGGACCGCTTGTCGAGATGAAAAATTACCCTGTTTTTGTATGATGCTCTTACGTTTTGTATAATGCTCTTACGTTCACGCCCCCTCCTGGTCGCTGGCGGTACAGCACGCACATGAGCGCAGTGTGTCACGGCCACTCGCATTGTCTCCGCCAGCAGCAGCGTGCCGTTCTCACTCGGCGGTCCGCTCCTACACGGCTCTCCCCAAGCGGCTGTACATGCTTCCCAACGCGATCGGAATGATACCTGACCGGACCGTGAACCGAGCCATCTGAAGCGGATCGCAATGTCTCATAAACGGGACCCGAACTCCAACCCAGATGGGTTTAGGATCCTGAACACCAGTGAACTGCGGGATCTTTTGCAAGATGAAGGAAAAATTGATCAGATCGTCAAACTCGGTGAAAAGGTTGTTATTTAAATTTTATTATCTGAAATAGTGTAATTGACGCTTGCTGTTTGTGTATTTTGTGAAATGTAATGCATGGTGTTAGTTTTCTCGGCGAGCCACTTCAAATGCTTTCTTCACATGCATAGTTGCTGCATGGCAGCTGAATGATCCCTGGTCGGTGATAAACGTGGCCGACGTCGCACATCCCAGCGCAGTAACTATTCAGCTTAACATTAATAATTTTACATTTGTTAGACGTGCACGAATTAAGAGATGGTTGACTCTGTGTGAGTCTCTCTCCCTCTGTGTGTGTGTGTGTGCGCATGTGTGTGGCGGATGTTACAATTTAACACACGTTACTAGTTGTCACGGTGTAATAGTTACAAGAACGTAACGTGACTGCATGCTTTTGTCCATCCCCAAATTTCCCTGAAGCAAATCAATGAAAATGTAACACTATGGCATGAGTAAAATACAAGCTTTGCGTCTGTATATGCGACAAAGTGCATGGCAGTTTGGGTACGATATGGCCATGGAAGGGTATGGAGCATGAAGCAGCTCGGACCCAGACAGTTATTGAATGTCCACGGGAGGCAGCGTAAACTTAAAGCAAGACTTAAAGCAGGATAGTCAGCTCGATAAATGCTTAAGACACAAACATGTTATATGTTCTCTCTCTCTCTCTCTCTCTCTCTCTCTCTCTCTCTCTCTCTCTCATAAACATATATATGATACATGGATATATATACATATGTATGTGTGTATTTTATATATAGATACACATACATACACACACACACTATACATATATATATATATATATGTGTGTGTGTGTGTGTGTGTGTGAAATGGCCATGGAAGGGTATGCTTGCATATGTCTTGATGACACAGGCAGGACATTTGAAACCTACTTCATTTGGGGCTGCTTGCTCCTCAGCGAACTTTGCAGTTCCTCTGTGGGAATTTTGCATTTCCTCTGTGGGAGCGGATCCGCACGGGCCATATATACGTCACGGGCCAGGAAGTCCGGCTTGTCACCCTGCTAATTAAGAAGTTCCCCATATCAGAAGTTTAAGGTGTTCTGGTCTGTCCCTTCCTGTGCTGCCGTTGGTTTCCCCCTCTTTCACTCTCATTAGCATAGTAACACCTTTGCTTCTATAAATTTCCATTGCGAAAAATCAGAACTTAAATCTGAGAGGCAGATAGAGGGTGATGAATAGGGACGCTGGTCAAAGGGGATTTGACTGGCAGAGCAGCTGCAGCTGGGAATTCAGGCTAGAACATCACTGTGTGTGTGGCTGACACAGACTGCGCTCTCTCTGTTAATCTGACCAAACACACTGGCCTCTGGTTGTGGCTCCCATATGGCTGAACGTACCTGAGCACGTCGGAGAGGCTCAGGGCCTCGCTGATCCTGGGGGATGCTCACAGTGTCCGCCTGCCATTTTGGACTCATTGGGCGTTACCTCCAGTAAGCCTGACTCCTCTGTCATCCCTCTGTTATCTCCCCATCATTCAGACATCAGTCAACAGTTACAATAAGTAATATACAATAATTAACTATAACAGGGTGAACAGTGTCAGAGGATGTATTGCAGGGAATTCCGTAGTAAGGGCTCATAAATGAATAGTATTGCACGGTGGAACGTACAATAAATGGCTGGATGATCTGTGAATGTGCAGTGTGCCTAACTGGTTAATCTGCATATTTCTTGGATAAAAAAATGTGGGAATTCTCCAGAACACTAGAATGAACATCCCGGGACATGCTGTCCCCTGAAACCGCAGCCGGCTGCTGCATTGAACAGCTCAGCTTTTTAATTAAAGGCAGACGTATCATCAGCGGCCGGGGCGTCCAAAGCGGGCAGTTTCAGCCAGTGCTGCCTATCCCTGGTACTGCCTGCTTACTCCTGGTACATTTGATGACACTCCGGGGAGCCCAGCCGAGTTACAGAGGCATGTCTTTGTCTCGCTGGGAAATGCTAGTTGACTTCATGGGCCATAAAGCTTTTTAGTGGAAATGGAAAGCTGTTGTTCATCTATTTCTTTACAAACATGCTTTATTTTTTTGTGTTTTTGATTTTCATACTTCTGCTGAAAGGAAGAAAGTAAGATGAGATGATATTTACACCAGTATTTCAAATTGGGAAATAGGAAAAGGGTTCATTTTATGAATATAGGCAATACTTTGTGTGAATTCGCCTTTGGGTCTGACGCTTGGCTGCCTAGACATGCTGAAATGTCTAAATCCGCGTTGCTCTCAGAGGGTTTGTGGAGAAGAGCTCCTGACAAGTGGAGAATCCTGAGGGGGGATCGAACATGTGGAGAATACACAGAGCTGGGAGCTGCAGGGGCAGGAAAGTGATGTTCCTAAAATCCTGTGTAGAGGCCATGTAAGCAGCTGAGAATCGGCCCCTTGTGCAAATGGGATTTGTTTTCAGTTACAAAGTAGATGGTCATACTACAATCCCAGAGAATTATAATGGTGAGAAACCGATGCCACTGCATCTTCTCAAACTGCATGCTGATAACTGGACACCCCGGTGCACAGATGCCAAAATCAGTTGCAGCTTTGGGGCACATTGAATGGGCCTCCATCTGCAATGTAAATGGGTATAAATATTAGTGAAACTACCTCCAAAGCATCAAGCACTGATCAGCTTAAGCCTCCGGGGCGAGTCAGTGTGAAACTCTGTGTGATTATTCTCATCGAGTGTCCTGTATGCCTTTTCAGTGTTCATTTCCGCTGGCACAGCTAATAAGACGCCTTTTCCATGATGACATTTTCAATCATGTCAATCGGTACAACCAATAGCAATGTGTTTCAAATGAATGCATTTGTTACCACGTCGTAAAAGAATCGCAAGTCATATATTGTCACTTCTGGCAAGAAAGCGATCTATTTTTATTATCTCTCACATGGAGATCAGCTAAAAAATATGGCATGAAAATGTACTTAATATGATTTACGGTGCTTTACAGAGGAGTGATTCATTCGGTAATTTGGTTCAAGCGTAATGAAATTAAAAGACAAATAGCAAATTTCAAGCCGTGAGCGTAACAGACTCAGTCTTTATCATCCTAAAGCTCTGAGACCAGGCGGTATGCACAATGCGACATTGGCGAGTAGGGATTCTCAACATTACTCGGTCACAGCCAGTTTAGCGTAAAGGATGGTACACAGAGCTTGCACTATGGCCTACACTCTTGCGGGCGTTTTTACTTGTGTGCGTTGCCGCAGCATGTAGTTACATTTCTGGGGAATTGCAAATCAGGCTACACCATACCTACGCCAAACTGATGGCATAGATTCTGATGGCATAGGTATAAATTAGCCTTTAGTGCCCAGTAGCTTCACTCGTGGTTGCAACGCATTAGCTAGCTTCCAGCTGAAGCCTGCTACTCTACACAATATTCATACTCATGCTTTGTACCTGTATAGCAGCCATAAATGAATAAGGTCAAAAAGAAATGACCCTCAGTGTGTTAGTACAGATTGTGCATTTTTGTTTGTTTCCCCTTTCCCGGAGTTGACATGTCTTGCATAGTATCTCCGATGACAGGATTTCTGGCAGATTGTCCTTCCCACATGAGCCACTAGATTAGTGTAGCGGAGTAAGTGCTGCCATTGTGAAAACAAGAAGTGTTGTTAGACCTGTATTGCCTAGTTATCGGTTAATAGCATACAGAAGAACTTTAATGAAAGCCTCTGGCTAAAGCCCCCCCCACCCTACGCACCTCTGTGTTTTTACTGGTGATAAGAAAGCTAATTTTTTTCCAGGACCTTCCTGGATAGATATAGCATGTTTGCTGTTCACCTTTGCATTCTCAAAGTCCCCCCACCTCCCCGATCAAGCTTTCAGCTCCCAGACCTACCAGGGGGCGGGACGGCCCGGCGTGTTTTAAGTTACTCTCAGAACAATGGCCCCCGAGTTTTGTTTTTCCCCGAAGGGGTTTTCCTGTGACTCAGGCCGTCGTTAATTACCTGTAAAGATACAGTCAAACCAGAAGCCACTTCGATACTCTTTTATGTTTGGTGTGAACAGCAACTTTACGATGGGTGATAGAATTAGCTTAAAAGGCCAGTTTTCCTGAAACGAGTTAGCATCCAGTCTGTCATGAGCTGCACGTACGATCCTCATGTGTGCCACGCCCCCTCATTTACTTCATGTGAATTCCCGATTGTGATCACCTGTGTCCTGTTATTTTGGCTAGTCTTGTGCATTTAGTCCGCATCTGAGATCGTTTTCCCCAGATCCGTCATTAATGTTAGTCTGTCGCTACTCTGTGGATTCCCCCAATAAACCCCTTTTGCCTGTATTTACGGCTCCACTCCTATGTCTGCCTGTTCGCCAACCAGCGATCATTACACAGTCTACATTGCTGCTTTTTGGGTGCTTTGGGTGGTCGTGTGCAACTTGGAAGCAGGTGAATTTGAACAGCAGGAAAAAATGTTTACAAAAATGGATCCATTTTCAGAATCAGAAAGATCCTGTATGTTAAACATTTAAGTATTTTGTTTTGCTGGGTGTGTCCCTGAAAAACACGTAACATGCATGACAATTCAAGATGATTTACAAGTGTGCGCATATGAAATTTAACACAAATTATACTGAATACGTTTAATAAGAAAACGCATAATTAAAATTAAATAATTTCACATAATCTATTATTAGTCACTCGTTATGAAAATGTTGGCTGCTTTCAGCTTCATATACAGAAATGGCACTTAAAATGTTATCCATAAAATAAGGTTATTAATCATGCTATTGAACGTGATGGTTGAGATGCCCGTCAGCACTTTCAGCTCTGCGACTGAAACATGACATTATAAACGCTTAATCAGATAAGTGTTAATTAACCTCTGGGGCTCTTAGCGGGTAATTATATCTCTCGTTAGACAATGCTTGAGGGCTTTAATTGCGGCTCTTTCTAGTTTGTGAAAAGGCTTATTCTTCCTTGTATCAAAGCACAGATAGGATGGTTGGTGGAGTGGAACATGCAAGGAGGCGTGTTTCGTTGTATGTGGGGTTTTCACGTTGTGCTGTGACGCAGGGGTCCCATAAGACACGGAGCAATGGTGTTTTATGTGACCCACCCAGTTTAGTGGACTTTCCTAGTATAATGGTTCCTGCAGCTGTCGGTGGATCAAGCAGACGTCACAGTATGGAAGTGTGGCGTGTAAAAAGCCTCAAATGCCACGGAAAAGGGAGCTTTTGCAAGCTTCATCAGCAAGCTCATAAATGGGAGTTACAAAGAGGTATGAGAGTATGAGTCTGCCAGAGCCTGTTCCCGCTGGGGTCTACTTCATAGACAATATTTTTTTTACCTCATTTAACCTTATTGACCACGGTGTGGAATCTGGACTCGGCCTTCTGTTGTGTTTCGGGGGTTTACAGCTGGCCACATCGCCACGTCGCCCCGCCTTGTCTGTCTCCTCAGCGCCGCACTACCAGTAAGTTTTCATATGTGTTTTGAGGGAAGCCTTTTTAACGGAAAAACAAGAACGAACTTCGGGCCAAAGAAAAAAAAGCAGATTTCTGTGGCATTAAAAGCGTGGCTCGCATTCTCTGATACTCTCAGACTGGGAATCTGGTCGCAGATTGACTGGTTCCAGTCCCCTGTCTTGCACATGGAGCTTAACAGGAATCAGGGCCACGCACCGACATAAACATCACTCCCTGCCTGTTCCCAGTCACTCACAAAATCAACATTTGGGTCTGTGGCTTTCCAGGGAGAAGGGAGGGGGGGGTGGAATGCCTCCCTGCATGAATTTTGTGAAGAGTGGGCCTCTGATTCATAAACTTGCGTTTTCCTCGCCCCCCCCTGTTATCCTGCTCTGTGACCCAGGGCTCTCCTCCAAGATGAAAGTAAATATATCTGCCACTGCTCTCATTCCGTGGATATTTTCATACGCTTTCACATTGCCAACAGTTTCCCTTTGCCGTCTATGAGAAAATCACATAACAGAATATTTTTGTTGTGCAAATTTAATTAAAGTAATCTATCAGTCCATCTGTTTTTGACAAGTGTAGTGAACCTGGAGGCCTGCCCAGGGAAGCACACACATCCTCATGCAGAAGCTTTCTCACTAGCGCTGATCCAGGGATGCCAGCTCACCTAATCTGCATGTCATTACTCTAGGAGAAAGATTGCATTTATTTAGCAGAAGCTTTTATCCAAATCTAAGTACATTCCTGGGAAAGCTGCCAGCCAATGGAGCTATTGGGGGTTAAGGGTCTTGCTCAGGGGCAAAACAGCAACATCACTCTGCCAATGCTGGGAGTTGAACCTGTGGCTTTCTGACCACAGACCCCTAACCCACTGAGCCACACAGGCTGGTGGAAATTGAACCTTAGATGTGTGAAGCTACAGGGCTGACCACCGAGCCCATAATTCGACTCAAATAATCAAGGAAAATCATCATCATCATCATGCATAAATCGATTTCAGAAAGCATGATGGATTTGCTGAGGAGTCGCTCCTCAGGATCAACCACGCTGCAAGATCAGCTGCTCCTCAGGATCAACCACGCTGCAGGATCAGCCGCTCCTCAGGATCAGCCACGCTGCAGGATCAGCCGCTCCTCAGGATCAGCTGCGATGGCAATAGCACGCCCCGGCCCTGTTCCCATTAGGATCCCATTGCTGACACCTCTCTTCAGGCTGTGTTTTCATGTATCCCCTCTAATGACGTTTGCTCTGATTTCCCGTTTGATGGCTGCGTGACAGACATGTCATTCCGTATCATATGAAAGCACGCTGACGTGTCCCTGTCATCTCCCGTCATTCTCTCAGCTTTTGTCTTCCAGCCATCGTGGCTTTTTCTCTGCTTACTCGTGCCCATCAAGGTATAACAGCCAACAGGAAAGATTGTCAGCCTCAAACTGTCAGACTGGGAGTTGCTCTAGTCTTGAAGCCCCCCCCCCCACCCATTAATCCTTGTGAATTTCATAATCACAGCTCCCCGCTTTGGCATTTCCTGGCACTTGTGGTTTGACCTTGACGGCAACGCTGCCTTAATGCTGTGGCGCACTTCCACTTATTCTGGAGATTTTTCCGTGTGTAGACACTAGACAAAAAGACAAGAACGTGGGCATCTGACACAGAGAATCACTGTAATAGTGCTTTTCCTTTGTCATACAGGAACAGACTGGTACCGGAGCCGTGCCGTGACCACAACATGGTTCCAGCTTGTTTCAGTTTTCCACTGTGGAAGGGTCGGTTCAGAAAGGCGTTGCCAAGTTTGGAAAGTGATGTAAAAGCGAAGAAACACTTATATACTGTTCACTTTATATGCTGCATAAAGTGCTAGCAGAATTAGCTTTTGTTTATGTAAATTTACACTACAAATCCATTCCAGTTTTCAAGAATGCATCACGGTGTACATCGCACTGCTAGTAAGCTGGGCTACGTCAGCTTGGGTACAGCACGGGTATGAATCGCATACGGTACAATGGAAAAGTGGGTTGGGTACAGCTGTTTGTCTATGGTCATGTGTTCTCCCGGAGTGAAACTCTCAGCGCAGTTCTTGGTGGCAGCGGAAAAGCACCATTAGTGACAGTTTTCCCTGACTTTGGTTTTGTGATGTTAGTTACAAGTCAATTTATTGATTTTCCATTACTTCTTATGGGTAAAATTCTATCAGAACTAGACCTTTTTAGGATTTGAACCTGAGTTCTGAACAAATTAAATTTGAGTTCTGAGGTACCACTGTATTTCATCTAGGTCTCCTTTGGGACACACTCAGCTGGGAGTGAGCACAGGATCAGCTGTTCTCTGGGGGTCCTGGGGCATATTTGAGCCTCACTCAAGCGCCTAATGGAGATGTGGCTACTCTGCTGACCCTGGGATTCAAATCAGCAACCTTCCAATCACAGGCACACACACATAGAGAGATTGACAGTGCTTTCCCTATGTCCAGTTCCAGGAGATGCATTTGGCGCGGGACACCCTGCTCACCACCAACCACAGCCTGGCCGAGGAGAGCCTTTCACTGCGGCCGCGTCTGCAGAATGGCAAGCTGCAGCTGGCCCAGAAGTACCTGGAGCTGGAGAAGCTGAGCATCAGCTGCCGGGACAAGCAGCGGCACCTGGGTAAGCTGGAGGAACCCTGCGGGAGGGAGGTACATCCTCGGTCCCACCCAGGAGGGCGGCTGCATCATGGCATTGATTTCACATTTTTCCGGCCTTTCATGCATGCACTTCTGTAGTGTCACCAGGCTCCAGCTGAGACGTATTTGGCCCAGTCCCCCATGACCAAGCCTGTAGCGGCTGCCCGTCCCTCTGTATCTGAGATGCCTGTTTGGGTCGGGCTACAGCCAGTTTCTATCAGCGCTAGATTCCTGCTGTTTAATAATAGCCTGCAACCACTGTGGGGTGTTTGTCACTGATACAGTGCCCTCAGCTCACCGAGCTGTAATATCCCATCTTTGCACCCGCGCTGTGCTCCTCTGAGCTCGCACCTCCATATCCATCTGGGTCAGACCCTGTGAAGATGGGTGCAGTACAGCTATGGGGATGAAGTCAGGTCAAGGCTCCAAAGCTGGCAGCATTGTTCCCCTTAAACTCCAGCCAGTAGCTAGCAGGAGGTGCCATGGAGATGAAGCCTGTGGGATGCTGATCAGGTTTCAGCTCCCCAGATGGGAATATGGCACCAGAATGTCATAAATAAATGTTCCTCTGAGTGTTCCCTTGTGTGTTCCTCTAAGTGTTCTCTTGTGTGTTCATCTGTGTGTTCCTCTGAATGTTCCTCTGTGTGTTCCCTTGTGTGTGCCTCTAAGTGTTCTCTTGTGTGTTCCTCTGAGTGTTCTCTTGTGTGTTCCTCTGAGTGTTCCCTTGTGTGTTCCTCTAAGTGTTCTCTTGTGTGTTCCTCTGTGTGTTCCTCTGAGTGTTCCTCTGTGTGTTCCCTGCCCATTCCCTATGCATTCCCCTATTTTTGTTCCCTCACTCATTCCTCATGCATTCCTGTGTCTATTCCCCTGCCCATGTGTTCTTTAACCATTCCCCTGTCTGTTCCCCATGCATTCCCCTGTCCATTGCTCTTGCATTCCCCTGTCCATTCCCGTTGCATTCCCCTGTCCGTTCGCCTACCCATTCCCCTGTCTATTCCCCATGCATTCCTCTGTCTGTTCCCCATGCATTGCCCTATCCATTCCCCTGCCCATTCCCCTGTCTATTCCCCATGCATTCCTCTGTCTGTTCCCCATGCATTCCCCTGTCCATTCCTCTTGCATTGCCCTGTCCATTCCCCTGCCCATTCCCTTGCCTATTCCACATGCATTCCCCTGTATGTTCCCCATGCATTCCTCTTTCTGTTCTCCATGTATTCCCCTGTTCGTTCCTGGTGCATTCCCCTACCCATTCCCCATGCATATCTATCTGCTTTTTTCTAATTTGTGCACTCCAATTCATCCCAAGTTCAGCTATTCCTAAGATTCTGAGCCGCCGTTCAAGTAAATTAGCAAAAGCACAACATATTAAACCATGTCTAAGACAGAGCAGATGTAAAAGTTGTGAGAAGCAAAACATGTTGAAAACCACAGAGAAAACCAACGGAGGAGTGGGCCTAGTAGGGCTTCTCATCGTCTGCGGCCTCTCCCCTCTTTGTCTGGCCTTGGTTTACTGGGAGACAAAAGCTCTTTATTGGGCCGTGGTGAGTCTGCTGTCAGGCGGGAACTTGAAAGGGGGGGGGGAGCCGGAATTCAGAATTCCTTCCGTCTTTTAGACGACAGGTCCCATTTGGAGTGCACATGGGCTTATTTCACACCCCTAGCCTCTAGCATGAATTATTTAACGAGTGGAGGAACAGCTCAGATTAGCGTTGTGTACACCAGGTACGTTAGCTTACAGGAGGCTTAGCTGCATGGTGGGATATATGACCTCCCTCTCCTTGAACTGGAACGGCGAGGTATTAACAATTTGTCAGCTTCACCCTTGCTGGGCATGACTGGCTGTGAAAATCCAGTTGGTTATGAAAGTTCAACCTAATTTTTTCTGTTTTCCCTACAAAGAACTGGATTCTCTGAAAGGGTGGCCATTCAAAGCTCTCTAAATGCCTCCTGAAGCTTCTAAAAATGGACCAAACCCTCAGAACAATGAACTTCATTGACTACAAAAACACTATAGGAGCAAACTTATTCTTAGAGGCGAGTGCTTTAGCTTAACTCACTGTTAGCAGCAAGTGCCTTAGCTTAGCTCACCTTTAGTGGTGAGTGCTTTAGTTTAACTCTTAGCAGTGAGCATTTTAACTTAGTGGCGAGTGCTTTAGCTTAGCTCATTCTTAGCAACAAGTGCTTTAACTTACCTATTAAAGTTGAGGGCTTTAGCTTAGTTCACTCTTAGCGGCAAGTGCTTTAACTTACCTATTAGCAGTGAGGGCTTTAGCTTAGCTCACTTTTTCCGGTAAGTACTTTAGCTTAGCTATTAGCGGCGGGTACTTTAGCGTAGCTTATCCCCAACAGTGAATGCTTTAGCTTACCTTCCTTTCTGAGGTGAGTACTTTAGCTTAGCTATTAGCGGCGGGTACTTTAGCGTAGCTTATCCCCACCAGTGAATGCTTTAGCTTACCTTCCCTTCTGAGGTGAGTACTTTAGCTTAGCTATTAGCGGCGGGTACTTTAGCTTAGCCTATCCCCACCAGTGACTGCTTTAGCTTAGCACACCTTTAGTAGCGAGTGCTTTAGCTTAGCTAACCCTTATTGGCGAGTGTTTTAGCTTAGGTTTTTTTTATTGGCAAGTGCTGTACGTAGTTTGGCTCACTCTTAGCATTGAGTGCTTTAGTTTAGCTCTTTTCTAGAAGCAAATACTTTGGCTAAGCTTACCCTCAGCAGTGAGTGCTTTAGCTTAGTTCACTGTTAGCTGAGGACAGTCCATTGCTGGTGAGCGATATCTCTTAAATCTAGCAGTAATAATAATGTGCTCCATAACCTCAGTGTCCCTATCCCTTGTATGATGCCGGTATGGGGGTGACCCCTCCCTCCAGGCCCGTCTATGGCCAGCACAGCTGTCCAGTGATGGAAAGAGGGAAGAATGTTAAACTTCCTGTTGCCGCACAGCAGGCCCCCCCCCGCCCACCACCCCCCCCC
>JAODUD010000107.1:29604244-29618448 GCA_026784285.1 Stomatorhinus walkeri
CTGTCCTCCTTTCAACATTATGAATGCTGTCCTCCTTGCATTGCTGTGAATGCTGTCCTCCTTGCACCATTGTGAGTTTGTCCTCCCTGTGTCATTGTGAACACTGTCCTCCTTTCAACATTATGAATGCTGTCCACCTTGCATTGCTGTGAACACTGTCCTCCTTTCAACATTATGACTGCTGTCCTCCTTGCATCTCTGTAAATGCTGTCCCCTGTATTCAATGTCACTGTGCTTTAGACCCAGATAGACAGGCTCAGGTGGGTCCTCAGTGTGGCTCCATGGAGAAGGAGGGGTTCCTGCTCCTGCACAGGACCAAGGACAAGTGCATGCTGATGGCTTCGCCCTTCAGGAAATACTATGTCACCCTGGGCAAGGACACCCTGTCCTATGCAAAGACACAGCACTCCAAGGTGGGGCTGGGGGAGGGGGGCAGGAATAAGGTCATTCTGCTGAATGCAGTTAGCCTGGTCCGTGACTCTTCACAATATTAATTTGACCACAAATCAGCTCAGTGATCCTAATACTATCGATCAGAAGGTGGATGCTTATTCATGTGACTTCTGGTTAGACTTTTAAAGGATGGGTGTCTCAGTGTGTTTGGACACCGTCTGTAACCATAAGGTCACCAGTTTAAATCCCTGGGTTGGCAGAATAATTTCACCGTTGGGTCCCCAATGAAAGACCTTAACCACCAATTGCTACAGGGTCTGGCTCACCCTGATCATTCAAAAATGCCTCTTTGGAAAAACCTTTCTCCCCAGTTAATGAAATCTTTGCGTTAATGTGAGTCTCTAATTCGACAGTTTGTCTTGTACTGACAAGAGAAAGTGCTTGGCCGTTTTGTCCATTAATGAACGATGCGACTGTTTGTGGTGTTCCTGCTCTACAAGGTCATGACCGAACTACAGTATGCCTGACCGCAGTTGTTAATGAAAATGATTTGGCCTCCTTTCCTTTTGGCTGAGAGAAAAACACAAAGGAGGAAAAAGTATGCTGCATAGAGCCCGTGGCTAATTTGTAACAGAAATGTCAGGTCTCAGGCGACATTCCAGCTTTAGAGAGGATGGCAGGACTCAGCTTCCCAGAGACTGTAATGAACATCAGCTTAGACAATGTGAGACCTCAGTGTGTGTAGGTGACTTACCAGTCCTCCATCAGCAGATTTACAGAATTACTCATTTTTGTGCTTTTACCAGGAAATCCAGTAAAATATAGCAGTAGGGGCATTAATGTAGGGATCGGTATTCATTTGCCAGATCAGTGTAAAAAAAATGCCGGTCGTGTTTCTTGACGTTAATGAGATGAAAAAGATCTGAGCTGGTTGGTGGAGGTGGTCTGGGTCTGACCATCAGTGTATTAGAGATGCGGTTCTGCGTTTCATCAACAGCTTAAGGAGAAGCTCCCATGAACACATGAGCCCTGAAAGTTCCAAAGGCTGTAGAAGAAGGTTTTACATTGTCTCTCCTGTAGCTGCGACTCTTTTTTTTTTGCAGAAAAGCTCTTTCATTGCCTTGCTGAAGATCAAAGCGGTGGAGAAAGTAGAAGAGAAGAGCTTTGGAAGTGCCAATGTCATGCAGATTATCTCCTCAGAGGAGAACGGCCAGATGGAGACCCTCTACCTGGATTGCAAGGTAACGTGATTAGAGACACCTGCAATAGCGGTGATGCCTCCTCGGCTCTGTGGCTGCTCCCTAAACACTTTACCGTAACATTGCTTCTCTAGAGCGTCAATGAGCTGAACCAGTGGCTCTCAGCATTAAGGAAAGCTTGCATCCACAACACAGATACCATGAGCTCCTATCACCCCGGAATTTATAAGGGAGACAAGTGGAGCTGCTGCCACCAAAAGGACAAAGCCGGTACTGCAGCCACCTGTGGCCCTTTTATTCAGACGGTGGACTGAATTTTTGGTCGGTGTTTGACATTGGTGTTGGCTGTCCTCTAACCAGACGCAGGATGTGATAAAACTCGACACGGGGTCACCCTCCAGGAATGGTATGACCCGCTGGATCCTGATTTGGAAAGTCAACTAATTTTCCGACATCTGATTGGTGTCAAGCAAGTAATGAGGTAGCTCTGCGTTTGTATGTATTGTATGTACAGTATCAGTTATGCCATGAGTTGATTGATGGCGACTGAATGTTCTGCTGTTCTTTTTAAGGGAGAAATACCTAGAGAAGATCCAGGTGATGGAAGATGATGGTAAAGATGTTGAATTCAAACACACTGACCAACACCTCATCCATTTCAAATTTCCATTCATCTTCCATACTGCTTATCTAGCACAGGGTTAGAGTATAATCTATCGGCCCATCTATCCTGCCTGTGATAGGAAGGTTACTGGTTCAAATCTCAGGGTTGGCAGTGACGCTCTTGAGTAAGACACTTAATACTCAATTATTCCAGGGACTGCCTGACTCTGCCCACTCAGTTGCATTTAGCATTTAGCAAGTAAATGACTGTGAACGCTTACCCCGCACAGAGTGGTGTGAATTATCACACGCGGTAACATCTCCCATGTACAGAAGCACACAGGTCACAGCTTGGGTCATCCCTTCCAGGTCCAGCAGAGCCAGATGGGATTGGCAGATTCTTCAGTGTCCTGCAGGAGCTGCAGGAGGACCATGCATCTGTAGATGAGGTGGAACGCTCACGGGAAAAAAGCCTCCTCCTGGAGCTACAGACATAGCTGGCCTAGCCTCCACCCGTGAGCTCCACCCGTGAGCTCCACCCACATGCTACTGCTCTAACCCATCGAGATGCTTCTCAGCTGTCCTGACCTGGGTCCAGACCAGCGCCATTGTTTAGGATTATACACTCTGGGGGGGGGTTTATATCCCAGTGTCTTATATCCTACACCTTTCTGATTTGTGCACTATAGGCAGCTCTCGACTGACGTAAATAATCAGTTGCACAAACATAAGTAGTCTAAGAACAGCCAGAAGCCCACTCCGTTTCCTCTTGCTGGATTTTAATCGTTTTTGGGAACTCTGTAGCAGCGTTAACATCCCCCACATAGTTACACATGGTCTTTACTAAACAACATGGCAAGAGAATCTTGGATATATGATCAGTGTATAGGGAACTCAGATTGTAAACTACATTACTGTTACATTATGTCTGTGTGGCTAGTTTGCCTTATTCCAGTACGGTATTATTTTTATTTCTCTCATGATGAAGTACCTTTAATATTCCTTAAAAGGCCTTCAGTTGCAGATCATTTAACAGCAGAATTTGTATGTTAACTTAAAAACCACAATTATTGCGTTCTTAAAATGAATGTAAAGCATTAATCAACAGGACTGTCATTTTGTCAGGAAATAACATGTCATGTGGTTTTTAAAAATACTGTCATAAACCGTTGGCACCGCGTCGTCCACTCTTCATGTTTTGTACTGTACACGGGCTGTGGTTACTTGTGCATTTATAAAGCCACGCGCACGTCAAATGAATGTAAACACTATAATATACATTGAAACAAAACAGCATGTCTGTGCTCTTCATTTAAGAATTACTGTGCTCATTTAAAGGAATGCAGTTACGGAACTACAGCAGAAGCACAAAAACATATGTTATAAAGCAGTATTGGGTAGATCGGTAACTCAGTATTGATGCTGTGATGTTTCATAGAAGAGCGAGATGAGACGTGAAAACTCCTAGGCAACCGTACAATTTGCAAATAAAGTACCGTATAATTTTGAAGTTAAAATGTTCAGAAATTTAAGACAATTCACCGCCAGATGGCGCTACTAACACGCTTTACTACAGAGCACGCAAAAGCACCGATCCAATGCACATCTGGGTCATAGTGCAAAGATCCTTCACAATCGCCACTTTAAAACACAGATGAATTAGCAAAGCCCACATTAGGTAAGAAATGCAGGTGAGTGTTACTACAGCTTTACAAGATTAAATGACTTTCCTGCTTGATCCAAATTACTCATCAGTGAGCCGAGTTTGTTTCTCCTATTTATAAAGGTCAGTGATTGCCCCTTACTTTTGTGTTACAGACTGTATACACATCTCTCAGTAGTCTGTTGAATGGTGATAAGGGTTTATACCGAACCTTTAAAGATTCCCTTGAAGTCACTGAACAGACTGCATGCTTTAAGAATGTGACAGTAAATATATATCTACTTTCATATCATAAGCAGGCACAAACATGTTACAAACATCCAAAAAGAAGTTTTAACAACTAGCACCAATTCACCTGCATATCCTATTGATCATAAACAAGTCACTATTTAAGTTCCTGTATATTCTATTAGAAATCCATCCATCTTCCATAGCCACAAACACGGTGCACAAGGCAGGGGATATCTTGGAAAGGATGTTACAGGGCATGAGGTATAGTGGACGCCTTGGATTGGGTGCCAGTCCATCAAAGAGCAATATAGTTACTATCAGTGGTAGCAGTTGCACCTAGGTAAGGAGCATGCACTGATTACAGTGTGTTGCCACACCCACCATGACAGGGATGAGAACCTGAGTGCAGCCATGTGACGGGTGATACCTCACCACCACACTAGTCCAAATGGACCAGTGGGAGTTTTTTTCTGCTGGCTGGAGCACCAATCCTACCACCAACCCCCAAGTTATTCCCTGTAAGTTGGAAGGCCTCCTCATAGGGCTGGATGTAGATTAACGTCATACCCAGGACGAGGTAATTGCAGGTTAAGGGCCTTGCTCAAAGGCCCAATGGAGTAGAATCAATTCACGGGATTCAAACCAACAACCTTCCAATTACTGACACAGATCCATAGCCTCACTAGTGTTAAATGAAGCATTTCTCTTAAAGTGCAGCAAGATAGAGCTATAACTTCAGAAAATGTACACAGAGCAATTATGAGTGTCTGATGACATGCTGGGGGTTGTCAGTGTACAGCTGTAATTATTCAGACCGGAGCTCAGTCAGATGCCTGTCTTGTGTTTTGTCCACTGCTGTATCAGGTGTCCATCGCTTGCTGTAAAACCGCAGGACTTGCAGCCACTGGGGCGAAGTGGCGTTACACCCACGCTTACGGACGCAGCTAATGTGTAAAACAGATCGGCGGGTTCGGTTAAAGTCAGGAAGGGGCTTCACTGGGAGAAACTTGGGGAGATGCACTCAGGGAGGGGACAGAGGACAGCCACTCCAAGCTTCCGCATTATAGACCAGCTATGCAGAAGGTCTGAGGTCACTTCTCACCGCCAACTCCTGGTTGTCGAAAACTTCCTGCCTACAGATATTAAGCTGCATATCAAAGCTTACAAAATCACAATACATCCACTAGGTCTGGCCTTTTTCTAGAATTAGTCTATTTATATGAGGGTTTCGATGTAGATATAATGGTATAAACAGTACAGGGAATAATCTAATACAGTGCCCCCTGAAGGTCCAAGTTTTTATTCCATCCCAACTGTCAGGAAATTGAGAGGGAGCAAAAACATGGACTGTCTGAGCATCCCCAAGGACAGCTTTCAGAGACACTGATCTAGTGAATAAATTCTCTTAAACTCAGGGGTTTGGGTTGAAATTAGGACACTAAACTGACAAGATGACAGGATGTGCTTGATAAGATTAAATCTCATGTCACTCCTTAGGTATTATAAAATTATTTACTAAATAATGGTGTCCACTTTTACTCTGAATATCTTACTTGGTGATCGAATGCCACTCTAACCCTGCTTTGGATATACAATATACTTGCAGTTTTTTTATGTGTGATGTATTTATATGGAAAAACTTTTCTGACTTTTAATTATATCCCTATCCACTTTCTGTGTATTTTTGGAGTTCCATATAGTTCTAATAAGTTCCCCTTATTGTCACGGTCACAGGTCCTAAGCAGTTTTCACGTTAATTAAATACAGTGCCTCTATTATACTCCAGGCAAGAATGTATTTATCATACAGATCTGCTCAGTTATATACGATTTACCTTGCTATGAGTTTAAGATTAAACTGGTCATCCATTTATAATGTTCGTCTTTACGTTGTGGCTTTAATTTGTCTTGTCGGTCTGTGTATCTCGTGTTATTTAGACTGTTATATACTTACAACGGGGTGGCTCATGCAGTGTGTATGTTTGGTAAACACGGAGGAGAGATTTTCTCCGTACTAACCGCAGTACTGCGTCGGACTCTGCAGCCATGTGAGAGCGGGGACACAGGCTGCCCACATGCCCGAGCCGGGAGAAAGAATTCATTTCCTGTTTTCGTTCCTCTCCTCCGGAGGCTGCGACCGCCCCTTGGTCCTCGCAGTGTGTACACGAGTGTGTGTGTGTGTGTGTGTGTACATGTGTGTGTGTGCGTGAGTGTGCGCGAGGCACCCAACCAACATCGCCCCTTTATGCGAACAATTAAAAAGATCCGAGATTAAGTTTAACGGTAAAGAAGCGACTTTTTGCTGATCGAGGACATCGGAAAATTACCGCTGAATTTTAATAGGCAGCTGACAGTGCAAGCAGTCAGGCATATTAATATCCACATTAATGTTTTATTACAGTGTTATCGTATAATATTTACATATTTAATATAAGTAGTGTAGTGGCTGGTTAGACGTTTGGTCAGTGAGCGTGTTACCCTGCATCTGCTGAAATGAGGGGGTATAGCCTATATTTCCTTCCAATTGCATTTGAGGCTGCTGGTGATCCACAGTCAGACTAACACCATGCATTAAACCCCCCCCCCCCCCCACTCGGGTTTACATCAACTTCATGCACCCGAGCAATTGCTGCACCCTGTCTGATCTGTAAGCTCAGTAAAATTACACACCAGTAACTCAGTATATCTTACTGGGAGCCCAGTAAACAAGTTAACACCTACTGTCAGCGAATGTGATGCTGTGCTCAGGTACTGCTGCCGGCTTGACACACCCTGGACATAAATGTGCCCCCTCCTGTCTTTGCCCATGACTGTAAAAACATTATTTCGCAAAATGTTATTTGACGGGTACATTTTTTAAAGTAGACACATGTGTCGATCACGAATGGTATTATATTTCCGCTACCAAGACCAATTAAAGTGGCATTGTGAGCCGCTCTGCAGCTGCGTAGGTCTATCAGCAGGAATATGCTTCGTTGATACCTATTTTGCGATAATAAAATGCCTTCCTGTGATTGAGGTACTGTTGTTTTAGGAGATAGTGTTCCACATGGTCGCGGATCGCTGCCGGTCAGCTTTACCCGGCTCGCCCCCGCCCCCCTCTCCGGCTGGTCTTTGTCTGCCTCAGCCTGCGCCGGAGGGAGACGTTCGGCAGGGAAAATGCAAAACGAGGCCGCCCGGGCGAGCTGACTGGGTGGAGGAAAAAAGCCAAGCCACCCCCCCCAACCCCCATACTGCCGATCAGCGGCACAAGCCGATCCTCCGCCGCCTGTACGAAGACCAGGGAGCCGGTGCTGCGGATGATGGTGCATTAAAACGCATTTACGCCGCTTGCGCACAGCTGAAGTCTCACGCTGCTGCGGCTCCGCTTTTTCTCCAGCTCAGCATCCATATTTATCGCATCTCCAGCTCGGCTGCAAGGGAGTGGCCACCGCGGACGAAGCGCGGGGCGGCGTGGAACTGCTCTTCGATCCAGGCACATCCAGCACCGGGGGAAATACACACTTACACGGGTGAGCTTTTATCCTTATGGATCACTGTACATCGGTCGTTTCTGGATAAAAAGCAATAATGAGCAAGATGCGGGTGACCGAAAACAATGGGAGCGGGCAAGTAATACAATGTCCAGCGCCCCTGTGCACCGCCTTTATGATAGCCTGGCTTTACATACAGCAATTATTCTCCTCGTGTATATTCCACATTTATATCCAGCACTTATACTCCTTTATATAATATTAACAACAAACACAAATTAATTTGAATTAATGATACAGTGTCTAACACCTCGGTTCACCACCTTTTTGATAGTCTGGTTTTAAATACACCTTTAAATACATCTTTACTCCTTTATATAGTATTAACAACAAACACAGTTGCATTTTCCTGTGCAGTGATCATGCATTTTAATTAATGACACAGAGTATTCAGCGCCCCTGTGCACCGCCTTTGGGACTGGCTTTAAATATACCCGTTTATATGTTGTAGTCTTCACAAAGACAACTGCATTTTCCGCTTCTCTGGTCATGCATTTTAATTGTAGAAGAGGGTTACATGACAGCAAATACAGGTCCGGCCTCTTCTGCGCTGTAAGGTTGGATTTGACAGATTATATATCAGGTAAAATATAACGCAGCCTAAGGGAAATACGGAAAATCAAACGGTGACTGTGTCCTCTAAAGCCGGTAAAATGCTAAACCCCGCGTTATTAATGCTGTGCGCAAGGCGCAGGCTCGCAGTGTTAAAATATAATGCCGATCACTGCATTGTCCTGAAATGATCAGCTTGGTTTTATTTGATCAAAATGTGTAAGGCGTCACAGCGCGATGATTTTGGTTTCCAGGCGGTGTAGGACTGACGTAGGATTCTCTATATATATTACATATAATATAACGTGATGCCCTCAAATTTTGTATGGTCAGTGATGTTAAATAGTTCCGGATTTTAACTGATGCACACGGGTAGGTAAAAAGCAGACACGATACATTTCAGTAGTGCCATTGTAGCATGTGACAGGAAATCGACTGTCATTTAAAATTACGTTTTCAAATATTAAAAAAAATCCCTCTGCTGCTGTCAGAGGAGCTGCAGGCTAATTCTTGGCCTTCACAGGACACACTCCTGGACAACATGTCGCCACCAGTGTTTCCAGGAAGTTCCCACGTGTAGTTTCACAGATAGGCGACAGAGAGACGGACTGGGGACGTGGGCAGGCTGCTGCCGGCTTTTGGGGGCCGTGTGCATCCAGGCTCGAGCAGGCAGCACTGTAACTGGCTGCGCTTTCTGCGCCGCTTTCCCTCTGGCTGTCCGGCTCAAGGTGACACCTGGACTCTCCCCAGAGTGGCTCCAGAGTGGCTCCGATTGCAGTGTTGGAACAATGGCCCCCGCTTCTGCCTGCCTGAGCTACATGTGCGCCCCTTACCCACATTGCAGTCTGTTTCACAGGGAAATGGCTGGGAAGAGCCAGATCTCCGAGGCCTGACAGGTTTCATCGCCACTGACCCCGCTGGGCATTTGCGGCATAGAGAACAGAACATGCTGAAACCCAGCGGCCTGAAGATCCCTGGACGGACCCCCAAGCATGCCAGTCCAGCGGGCCGCACCTCGGCCGGCTCGGCAGCCGGCACCGGCCCGCAGAAGGACAGTAAGTCTCAGCAACTGTCACCAGAGGCCCTTATTCAGCTCAGCTCTTACAGCGGTGTATTTTTAATCAAGCAGGAAATTGCCTTTTATTTGCATCTACAAGGAACTTGTTTTTCCCCTTAAACTGAAGTGCTCAACCTTTGATGTTAAATTTTCCATTTCTCAGTAGTTTTGTTTGTTCGTTTTAAAATAGCCATCCATCCATTTTCTATAAACATGCACTCAGGGTCAGGGTTAGGATGATCCAGGAAGCTGTCCCAGGAAATGGAAGGCAGGGGACACCCTGCATGGGATACCATCATTTTAATGGGATATAACTAGTCTCTTGGGAGCTGAATGGCTCGATCTGAAATGCCAGTCTGGCTGCAATTGTGGCATTACTGTGTACCCCCAGTTGTTTACTTGGGAGAGTAATATCCCAAGATGAAATGGCTCTCAGTGGAATGCTCTATGACATCACTTAAGAAGGCAGGAAATAGAATGGCTCTCAGTGGAATTAAGTATGACATCACTGAGGAGGACAGGAAGTAGGATGTCTTTCAATGGAATACAATGTGACATAACTTAGGAGGACGGGAAGTAGAAAGTCTTTCAGTGGAATACAGTGTGACATCACTCAGGAGGGCAGGAGTAGAATGTCTTTCAGTGGAATACAGTGTGACATAGCTTAGGAGGATGGGAAGTAGAATGTCTTTCAGTGGAATACAGTGTGACATCGCCCAGGAGGGCAGGAACTAGAATGGCTTTTATTGGAATACAGTGTGACATAACTTAGGAGGACAGGAAGTAGAATGTCTTTCAGTGGAGGACAGGAAGTAGAATGTCTTTCAGTGGAATACAGTGTGACATCACTTAGGAGGACAGGAAGTAGAATGTCTTTCAGTGAAATACAGTGTGACATTGCTTAAGAGGATGAGAAGTAGAATGTCTTTCAGTGCAATACAGTGTGACATAACTTAGGAGGATGGGAAGTAGAATGTCTTTCAGTGGAATACAGTGTGACATCACTCAGGAGGGCAGGAAGTAGAATGTCTTTCAGTGGAATACAGTGTAACATTGCTCAGGAGGGCAGGAAGTAGAATGTCTTTCAGTGGAATACAGTGTGACATAACTTAGGAGGACATCGCTCAGGAGGACAGGAAGTAGAATGTCTTTCAGTGAAATACGGTGTGACATTGCTTAGGAGGATGGGAAGTAGAATGTCTTTCAGTGGAATACAGTGTGACATAACTTAGGAGGATGGGAAGTAGAATGTCTTTCAGTGGAATACAGTGTGACATCACTCAGGAGGGCAGGAAGTAGAATGTCTTTCAGTGGAATACAGTGTAACATTGCTCAGGAGGGCAGGAAGTAGAATGTCTTTCAGTGGAATACAGTGTGACATAACTTAGGAGGACAGGAAGTAGAATGTCTTTCAGTGGAATACAGTGTGACATAACTTAGGAGGACGGGAAGTAGAATGTCTTTCAGTGGAATACAGTGTGACATCACTCAGGAGGGCAGGAAGTAGAATGTCTTTCAGTGGAATACAGTGTGACATCGCTCAGGAAGACAGGAAGTGGAATGTCTTTCAGTGGAATACAGTGTGACAAAACTTAGGAGGACAGGAAGTAGAATGTCTTTCAGTGGAATACAGTGTGACATCGCTGAGGAAGACAGGAAGTAGAATGTCTCTGACTGGAATTCAGTATTAGCGCTTTTCCACTGGCATACAGGAACCGACTCATATCTGAACCGTATCCAGAAGAGGGTTACAGCACACTTCGGTTTCCACTGCAGGAGGATCGGCTTGGTTAAGGCGTTACCGGGTTTGAAGAGTGACAGTGACAGAAAACCGAAGAGACTTATTTACCACTTACACAGTGTACAACATGATGACCTATGTGCAAATATTTGCTAACACATTTGTGAGAATCGCCATCTTATGTTAGCATCAAAAGTTAAAGGAAGTACTGTTCACTTGCGTAAATTTGTATTATGAATCAATTCTGTTCAGCTGTTCTATAGTACTTGATTGGAAATTTTCAAGTTTTGAGTTATCTTTAATGCATCGATACATTGCAATGTGCTATAATACTAATAATGAATAATATATAGAATTTGGCCTATTTTCCTTCAGATAGAATAATCCATGCATACTGATGCAGAACACCAGTATCTTCATGCATTTTGACCAATCAGATGAGGGTAACACAACCATCTCGGTTTAGTCACACTTTCGTTCCTGCTAGTAAGCACGGCTATGTCAGCGTGGGTACGGCTCGCATAATTAACATTGGAAAACTACCACTTTGCATTGCAGCTTGGATAGGACATGGTTCTTGGTGGCAAATAATTTACGTCAGTCCTTACACGATGGCCCATCGACTGATGTATTTTTACAGTTGGATGTTTACACCTGTGAAAGTATACTGTTTAATACTGATTTTCCTCTCTTGAAACCTCAGCTTGGTGAGTCAGAATCCCTTCCCTTTGGGCAGCCAATGGAGTCGCTTGACAAACAGCTGTTACTGGTTTACGACCAATTGCATGTCTGCTTTTTGTGTTCCAAAGCAGCAAAAACAATGAGGAGAGGCCTATGGTGTGGGTTTCTGGAACAATTACACAGTTAGGTCATGGCGTTTGGTCTGCATTTATGTTCTTCCTTTTTATTGCTTTGTTTTTTTGAACTTTATAATAGATGTTTTGAGCCTTTCAAATAGGCTTTTGATAGTTCAGTTCACAAATATGCAGGTGTTTTTGTAAATTAGTCAGAATATTGCTTTTTGGTGCATGCATTACACGTCTTCACATTTAAACAGGGTGCAAGCATTCTTAAATTCTGTCCTGGCAGTGTTCTGGACACCCCTGTCACTCCTTTGTGGCAAGCATTCTGAGAGGAAGTGCAGTGATTTGGGAATGTCACCTTGCTTGTTGACGGTGACGCTTCCTGTTCTCCCGCCTGCCCTGACCCGTCCCTGTGAGTGTGAACACGCTCCCATCACAGTGACACGGCCTCTGTCTGCGAGCCTCATCTGTATCAAGCACATCAGTCAGTCAGCGGTATCAGTGCAGCGTATTCAATGTCAATCTGTCTCGGAATTTGGGTGTTCGGGGCCCTCTTGTAGAATTAGCATGATGAATCGGCGTGACGGTGGGCTGTTTGCCATCTGGGGGCTCCCAGCTGCTGGATTTGTCCTTGTTCTTGCTGTCAGTGCTGCTGCAGACACATGATTTCGCCTTTAAGACCCTTTAAAGACAGCACCGGTATTCTTCAGTGCAGTCAATTCACGTTTTTGCCACGTTCCTAAAATAAACTGCCAATCCTCATCAGCAGGGGTCATGCGCAGGAGGCTACTTCCATTTCAGCCTGAGATCCTGCGTTCCCAGTTGTTCTTGTTGAGCTGCTGGGTTTCGATCCAGTGGTTGGCAGGTCACTTTCCTCCTGGGCTTCATGTGAGCCAGTGTGCTGCAGTGCTGAGCTCATACCCTGGGCTGATAAAGCCGCTGTGTTTGACCCTCTATTGCTTGACAGGAAGACAGGAAGTTGGAAACTTTCCATGGAAATGAATGGGAATGTATGGAAATTATTGGGAATATAATGGAATAAACTGGAAATTAGCACAGTTATAGGTTAGCCTATAACAGGGAACTTAAATGTAGTTGAAAAAACATTTGTAGCGTAATCTTGGTTAAAACAACCATATTTAATGCAAATTCAGTCAAGTCAAAATTATTTTTTTTAAAACTTGTATCAGAAATGTTTGCATGCATTCTGCTTATGACAAAACAAAATATATTTGTATATGATACAGTTTGTACAAATTACCCCAAATTTCTAGTTAATTCCCATTAATTTCCATGTATTCCTGCTAATTCCCATGGAAAGTTTCCAGCCTGGAATATTTCCAAAATTCTCCAGTTTAACTTCCCATGTAATAGAAAGTTTCTGGAAAGTTTGCGGAAATTTACCAGAAATTGTCTGCCCCTTTGCAATCCTGAAGGATCCCATCCATCCATCCATCCATTTTCAATACCCGCTTTTCCTACTGGGTCGCGGGGGGTCCGGAGCCTACCCTACCGGGCACGAGGCAGGGAACAACCCTGGACAGGGGGCCAGCCCATTTGGCCAAATAACTGCACCTCATGTTTCTTTAAAAAGGAGCTCTCTGTAAACCATGTTTAAACCCAGCTGCTGAGGCAGTAGGGGCATTATGTCATAGCTGCTCTAAATTACTCTAAGCAGGAAATACTTTGACAGCGATTTCCTGTTCATCTTCCTTATGCTTCACTAAAGCAGTGACAAGCAGACCCCCCACTGAAAGGGTTAAACTGCTGTGAAGTCACAGCAGAAGTGTATTGCAGAATCTGAAGTGTGCTTGCAAGCAGTAATTTAATCGGCCTTACAGTCAAATAATTTGCTATGTTACGCTTCTGCTATGAATGCCTGTCTTCGAGAACTTTTTTGTAAACATCGGTGATTTCAAAATAATGAGATAGACTCCCCAGCTGGGCATGTCTCCTGAGTGTGTGGGAGTTACACAGGAAGCGTTACTCAGAGACAGCAAAAATGGAGAAGCCTTAGCATGTTAATGCCTGAGAGAGTCCCCATTAAGAGCAGTTTAGCTGCCCTGTCTCTGGCTTTGCCCCGGCCCTGGCCCATGGTCCGAGCAGGCTTCAAATTACATCCCCCCCCCCCCCACTGAGGGTAGCGGTGGGGTCATTGTGCGCTTCTAGTGAATGGAGGAATTCACAGAGTGGGTGGTGACCAGGAACAATAGTGAAAGTGAGGCCTGTGTTCCCCCTCTCCTCACACGGCTCGTTTTGCCTGATCTCCCGTCGCCGTGGAAACCGAGTTGGCCAGCCAAGCACTGTAGCAACATGACATGGGGTGGGGCAGGGAGGGATTTGGCGTCTGCCGCAAGGCCTGTGCTCTTCATCCGCATTCTATGCTTTACCTGATTGGGGGGGGGGGGGAGCACGTTTATCACAATGTCA
>JAODUD010000107.1:29634476-29652629 GCA_026784285.1 Stomatorhinus walkeri
GCGACCTTTATAGACATAGCCCTCAAAATCCAGTGTCAACTGTATAAATGTTATACACTGTAAGTATAAGCGACCTTTATAGACATAGCCCTCAAAATCCAGTGTCAACTGTATAAATGTTATACACTGTAAGTATAAGCAACCTTTATAGACATAGCACCCAAAGTCTAGTATCCTGTTGTTTAATTAAATGTCATACACTATAAGCAAACCAGTTAGTCCTATGGCACGGTGAACGTTGGAGTTTTGGATCCCGCAGCTACCCCTCTTGTACCCTGCCCTCCCCTCTGTGGCAGAGTGACACTGTTCAGTCAGCAGTGACGACACTATAACCCAAACTCCCAAAGTCAGTCTGTGTCTGTTTTCTCTGCATTCCTCTGCTATTCCTCTGCTATTCCTCTGGGTCCAGCAGCCGATTCACATTTAGCGCTTTTCCATGCCCCATGAGCGCAGGGTGACACCCTATAGGTGCCTTCTGGTTATTTGCATCCAGTGTTTTCTGTGGCCTGTTCCATAATTGTAAAGGGATCTAGCATCGCAGGATATAGTGCGAATGCATTTAAACAAGCTTTTGAAATTGAGGACTGATCTGGTACCTCAGTATATGATGTAATATGCTTAGTACGGTATTTATGCACACATGCAGCATGGGGACGGGAGCTTAAGAACACTCAGTCTACATTTTTAATGACTGAACATTCGGAACTTTTTAAATAGTGAATGGTGTCTGATCCAGGACTGGACCCCTGTGACAAAACATGAACCCACTTCGCTGAGCAGTGTTAAGTTGTGACCAGTGTAAGGGCCTTTGTTGATAGGTGCCTGATGCCTGTAGCTGTACAGTATTTGCAGTTGATGATTATCAGACTGAGGAACTTCTCTTTTTGGTGTATCTGTAAGCTCTGCTGTCTGCCAACAGGGACCAGGCAGGCGTGTTGGCGTGCCATTGAGGTTGGGTAAGAGGCTACAGGTGAAAGAGAATCACTAACTCCATCCGGGCTCTGCTCGTTCACACTCTTACTGCTCTACTCTCTGAATGCAGTGTCACACGTGTCTGACGTAGGCAGATTACAGCCGGTGCTGTTACATAACTGCTCATGAAGAACATCCTTCATGTTGCTGTGAAACATGCAGATGGTTATCCTGGGTAGCACAGTCCGCATGGTGAACAAACCTCCTTCCTCCCTACTCGGTGGGCTATATTTCCACTTATGTAACATAGTGTTTCACTCAATAACACCGGCCCTGAACGTGCACTTTGGGGGGGGGGGCGCGTCCCATGTCCTCCTGCCTGCTCCGCGCCGATGGGCCTCTTGGAATGTCCTACCTGCCTGCTGCTTCCTCAGAGCTGACCTCACTTCCTGGCGGTTTTCTCAGCTTTCTGGGTTGGGTCTCCTCTCTTCCTTTACTGTCCAGAAAATACGGGCTTCCTCCATTCCTCTCTAGGTCTGCGGGCCCGAAATCCGGCCTTCCAGAATCATCCTTCACGCTCGCGCAGAAGGCATGAAGAGAAAAATGGGCTGATTGCTTTCGATCTTGCCCTGCATGTCTGGGGTAATTTTAAGGGAGGTGCGTTTGTGTGGCCCCCAGTCTGGGCTGGAGTAATGTCCTCTGGCCCCCTGTGTCCACAGCAAACCACGGTGGAGGAGAAGAGCCGGATCATGCAGCTGGAGGAGGAGCTGACGCTGCGCCGGGCGGAGATCCAGGAGCTACAGGCGGGGCTGGGAAGCCCAAGTCTGGTGGAGGGCGCGGACCAAGGCTCCGGACTCCACACAGAGGCTCTTCTGCTGCGGGAGAAGCTCATGACAGCTGGCCGCGAGCATCATAAGGAGAGCAGCCAGCTGCGGGAGAAGTACGAAGCAGCCCTGAGCTCTAGCAAGCGGGAGGTGGAGCGGCTGAGGGCCAGCATGGACAAGCAAACTCAGGAGATCAGCGACCTGCGGCAGAAGCTGCAACAGGCCACACAGGAGAACATGGAGATGATGGACAGCTGGAAGTCCAAGCTGGACACCTTAGTGAATGAACACCAGCGCTCCCTGGAGGACCTCAAGCTGTCCCTGACCGCAGATGGGGCCAAGGCAGGCCTAGACAGAGACCTGCTGGAGTTGCGCACGGCCCTGGAGAGCCTCAGGATGGAACATCAGCTGGAGGTGGAGAACCTGAAGGCCAAGCATGACATCGAGGCGGCCGTGCTGGCCAAAGAGAAAGAGGAGCAGCGGGCGCGGCTGCAAGAGCTGCAGAGAGAGTTGGAGGAGAGCAGCGAGAGCTGCAGGAGCCGTGCGGAGGCGAAGGCACTGCAGCACGCCCTGGAGGCAAAGGAGGCCGCCCAGAAGCTGCAAATGGCGGAGCTCCGGGTCTGTGAGATGGAGAAGCTGTGCGAGGACTTCAAGGAGCAGGGCCGGGCCCACCACCTGCTGAAGGAGCAACTGACCCTGGCCGAGAAGAAGATGGTGGACTACGAGGCCTTGCAGAAAGCGGAGGCCCAGAGCCGGGCGGACATCCAGAACCTGGAGGAGAAGCTGAGGGTGATGGAGAACCGCCTGCAGGCCGTGGAGGAGAAGCCTCAGGATGCCAACGTGAGTGATGAGATGGGCAGCTTGCTCTGTGGTGAACCCCAGCTGGCATTTTTTCATACCCTTTCCACCAGCTATTGTGAAAAAAGCTGCGGGAGTGTTTTCCCATTCAGCAGGATGTGTAAGATCCATGTGATGTCTGCTTGCCTCCCAGATGATAGAAGATCACGATGTCTCTGAAGAGAAGATCAAATTAAGGCAGGATATGGATGGTAAGGTGAAGCTGCTGCTCTCTGCTCCCGCTGTTTCTTTCGGTCACTCTGCTGGGTCACTCCTCTGTGTTTCCTCAGACACCCTGGAGATGCTGGCAAAGAGGGACAAAGACGTGCTGACGCTGTCGGCACAGGTGGAGGCATTCCGATCACAGATCGCGGGTGTGTGCCCCCTGTCGGAGCCAGCGTGTGTTTGTGCCACAATACCGGGGGCAAATGGGGGTTCAGTGTCTTGCTCAAGGACACTTTGATGGGGTCAGGAGAAACCAGGGCTCGAACCTGCAACCCTACAGTTGCCGAACGATAGTGCTACCTCCTGCGCCAACATCTTATACGTTTCTTTGGAGAAACAGATCCTAGGATTTTATATACATAAATGTACATATTTATATGGCTGTGAAATAGATAGTAAATCGCACTTACCTGTGAGTTAATATAAGGGCATGCAGCATAAGAAATATTTCAAACACCTTGTTTATTTGCATTATTTACATGCCCGTATTTGATAGTGTACAAATGAGGCAGTCTCACCCAAACCCTAAAGGTTCTGGGAAAAGGCCAGGATGCCTCACGATGCCATTGTTGGTCCCTCAGGCTTGGAGTCCAAGGTCCGCTCGGGGGAGAAGAAGGCTGAAGCCCTCCTGCGGGACAAGCAGCGTCTGGAGGCTGACCTGGAGTCCCTGACCAAGAAATCCCATGACGCCTCTGGGCAGCTGGTCCACATCAGCCAGGAGCTCCTGAAGAAGGAAAGGTTAGATGTGGCTCACAAGTTACATAAGTTGTTTGGATGAGGTCATGTGACCTCATTCACAATGGCTGCCTTTTGGTTAAATGTGTGATGTGCTGCAGACACATTTGCTGAAGTCGTGTGTATTTCCTGCAGGGCAGCTTTTGGAGGTTTACAGTGTAGCTTGTTGTATCACAATTCCAGACAAGCAAAAGTTAAACGACAGAAGAGCTGTGCTCATATTTGTGTATATTATCAGTTTTCAGTCACGTAGTCACTCTTTGCTAAACTAGGCTGAGAAATTTTTAGCTGTAATTCAAATTCCTTGAGATAAACAAAAATGCAGCAACGTCAGGTGCAGATGTACAGATCACAGTTACAGGCCTTAATGATCTTTTAATGAGCCGTTTTGTAGCCTAACAGTGTGACACATACCAAGTGCTTTCTTTTTGCATCTAGGATTTCACGCTGTAATACCTTAGTGAAGAATAATGCCCTCTAGGAAGATGTCCACATATCAGATAACATTTTAGGTAGCTTGAGTAAAAGTTCAGTGTATTGGTGCCACCAACAATTATCCCCACAAAGAGGTTTGACGAAGGATAGATGAGTGCACTGTGATAGGCCTAAGTCACAGCTGATGATATGTACATATATATGTATTATATATATGCAAGTGATTTTTTATATTAGCTGAAAATTTTTTAGATACAGTTAATGTGAAATGGTGATTTAACTAAGCCATGGCAGGCCGCCATTATAGACTGCTAATTAATTTCCTGGCAGAGGATTAATTTAGGAAACTCTCATGAATGATTTTACTTAACTAAGTGGCATCAGTTTGGCCTGCAGTAATTGGGTGGCTTGCTATGGCTGTCTGCCTGACTTTAGTGCCTCCTAGTGGTGACTCAGTGTTCCGGTTCGCGGTCAGTATCGACTCGCTTCACTCAAGACAGGTCAGTTAATCTGACAGCAGTTGGACTGATTAATATGCTTACTGTGATTTCTGGCTGGCTGGAATGACAGTCTGCCTCAGAAATCACTCCTTGTCTGCGCTGTCTTATTGGAAATAATTGCAGTATTCAAAGTCAGCCAGTATCATGAAACATCAGAGTGACTCTGGGCGTGCTCATGTGACTTCACTCCTGGCCGCTCTCCAGTGCAGACTGGGAAAACAATTAGAGCTATGTTTAGCTATGATTAGGTGGGGCTAAAGTAAAATTATAGGGGTTTTGAATTGCCACATACTAATCACCCCTTACTGTAACAATACTGCTGGCAATTTCTGAGAAGGTCTTTATATACTTTTTATATAGTTGTATATGCTCTGTATTTACTCTTTATACTTGCTGGTGTTTTAGGCTGCAGAGGAAACAGTCAATTCAAAATATTATCAAGACATCATATTTACTGTATCCCCGTAATTATTTTATAGTCACCCCTTCAAATTCCGGATGTGAGCTATTCCCCTGTATATACAAAGTTACTACTGTATGCACTGGGAGCACTACGTTTTGGACCCGTTACTAATAATGCAAAATTACAGACACTGAAAAGTTTAAAGGTTACTTAAACTCGAGATTCCATGGTCACAAAGATGGATAGCGTGAGAGTTAGGAAAATATACTTTTAATACTGAAAATATACTATCCGCTCACACTAACAAATATTATGTATCAATGTACCAATATTTATATATTACATAATTGTATGTGATCCAAATTGTTTTCAGTATCGTGTTTGGCATACGGGTCGTCTACAAGTTTCTCTGTTCTTTCAAGGTCTGAAATGATTCTTCTTTAATTGTTTACACCCAACAGGCGAAGAACCAAAATTGCGAACGTCAAATTCTTCAACGTGAAGAATTTTCACTGTATTTTCAAGTTCTGCAGTTAGCATAGATGTTGGGCTGGTCAATCCTATAAGATTCTGAGGGACGTTGACTAGCTAACCAATTTTTCTTGCACAAGGCTTAAGGCTGGGCGAAACAGATGATATATTGACATATAAAATATAAATGATAAGAAGCTTTGATAAATTGTCAGTCGTTTGATAGCATACATCAGCCTTTTACAATCCAACATCTATTAAAAAAGGGAAATTGGCAATGAACAAGGTAAAAAAGACTTTGCTTGTTCACAGTCATCAGGTGATGCAAATTTCACAGCTTTATAAATAGTCTGACTCCTTAAACTGGTGTAGTGACACCTGCACAAGCTGAAGGGTTCTGCGTGGCTCTCACAGTCCCCTGGCCTAAACGGCATTGAAAATCTGTGCATGCAAGACGGCCCAAGAATCTCACTGAAATAGAAGCCTTTTGCAAGGAAAAATGCCCCGTATAAGAATTAAAGTACTCTTTGGCTGCGGAATGCATTTATAAGATATGATATTTCCCAATTAGTGTCCAGACTTTTGTTTTATTTGCCCATTTCCTTTTTGTTATTTTGAAACTGTAAAAGATGGAAAATATAAAACCAGCTTTCCTTAAAATATTACAAGAACATGTCATCTTTAACTTTATGCCTTTTGTAAATGAGGTCATGTTTTACTTGCTTAGCTATTCACAGACATTTTTACCACGTGTGCCCAGACTTTTGCATGCCATTGTAATTATTGATATTGACTGATTCAGACCTCCGAGTCAAAGTCAAACTGGCTTGCTTGCACTCGTAGAAGCACTCACACCCCCTGCAGCATCAGCACAGAACAGCTATATTATGTAGGGTGCCAACTGAGCCTTGCTGATTTCCCTTTGTCTTGGATGGTGAGCACAGTGGAACTGACCTAGGGTGCTGTATGGGTTTCGACGGGCCCTGCTGGGATCTCTAGGTTAATGGTCACTGGGGTGTCTTGTCTTTGTCCAATCAGGAGCCTGAATGAGCTGAGGGTCTTGCTGCTGGATTCCCCTCGGCACTCGCCAGGCCTGGACCGTGACCTGACCCGTGAGGTGCACAAGGCCGAGTGGAAGGTGAAGGAGCAGAAGCTGCAGGACGATATCAAGTCTCTGCGGGAGAAGCTTCTACTCCTGGTAAGACTCATGGGGAAGGTCAAAGGCTAATCATGAAAAATCATGCAGAGGTCATGGGCACCTCAGTGAGCCAAGTTCCTGTGTGCGTGGAAATGCCTGCAACAGAAACACTGGCACTTAGTTACACCTAGAGAGCACGATGTCCACGCTGGCCAAGTGTGAACCTGTTGGGCGTCACCCTGGGATTCTTCTCCTCTTGATCTCCATGTGGTGATTCTCCTCCAGTCTGGTTTGCAGCAGAGCTGCCCAACCCTGCTTCTGGAGATCTACAACCTTGCCGAGTTTAGGTGCAGTGATAATTTAACACATGATACAGATAATCAAGCCCTTCAGTAATATCTCAGTATGGGAGCCAGCTCAGCTCACTCAACAGAGCTGACTTTAACACTGAGATGGTAGCGAAGGACTTGGATATCTATATCAAGTGTGTTAAATTAGGGCTACACCTAAGATATGCAGGGTGGTAGACCTCCAGGAGTAGGGTTGGGCAGCCCTGCTTTACAGCGACAAACCAAAATGCAAATTAAAACGGCCCTTGAAAACGTCCCACTACTGCTACGTTGGGCTGGTCATTACAGCCCCAAGGTGGCGTTCCACTCCAATCCTCAGCATTTCTCCACTGTCTGGATGCTTGAAAATCTCACATCTCTACTCTGATCGCTTTGGCTTCAGGGTCGAGAGAGGTCCTCGCCAGACCACCGCCGGTACTCCATGATGGACCCTACTGCAATGGACAGCGAGATGTTGCGGCTTCAGCAGAGGCTCCGGAGCACGGAGGACGTGCTGAGGAATGCCCTGGACCACAACCACGAAATGGACCAGCTAGTCGAGGCCATGCGCATCCGGCCTGAAAAGACCCAGGTACTGTAGCGTGGGGAGATGCTTGACCACACAGGGGTTTGTGTCAGCATCCTGTAATCATTGCCAGTCATATCCTTTTCAAATTTTGCAGACACTTGCAAGTGAAAATTCTGCCAATGGGATACATGAAGAAGAAAAACCCATCACACAAGAGGTAGGCAAGCGTATGTGGACCGTTGTTCATTTTTATGTTCTTTAATGAATTCCTTCGGAGGCTGTTGGCGTTGTTGTCAAGAGGAACCTCTTTAAGAGTCTGTCATGCAAATATTTATGAATGTTTCCCATTTCACTTTCTAGGAGACTCACTGATGAAGAGGATTGGCAGCTCCCTGATTAATTTGGGACGTCTGGAAGTTCAGTATCACAAAGTAACAAAAAAGAGGCAGCCTGGTTCGTCTTCACAATGGGAGGGGGAGACATGATGCCAAAACCATGATTTCTCCTGAAGGATCATCCAGCAGATTCCTTAATGACGTGGAGGTGACACCCATAGTGCCACTAACTGCTGATATAACTCTCTGACTACCTCCAGTACAAAAGCCGGCGTCAAAGAGTCGATTCTCTTGTATAGAATTGAATTGGAATCTACAGTACATTTCTGTAATGGGTTCTGTAGACGTTTTGGACTTTTTCAGCGATAGTTGAAGTTAATTAAACATCCACTTGATGATTAATTGGCCGGTGATACATTTAGATGAAATGACCAGCGTTGTCTACATTGGAGAACATTTTCTCCAGTCAAGCTCCACACTATATATGATGATTGGACAGAAAGGCTGCTGGATTCAGTTGATTCCTATTTCATGAGTATTTGCGTATTAAAGCTCAATGGTTCATTTAACCCAACCAAATCAGTCCAGCTGTGTCAGTGGAATAGCACTGATTGAAGAGGTAGAAACCAAGATTTGGTTTCTACTAACCAGTTGAGTGCTTACTGTCACAGAGACTCAACTGGTTGGTTGAAACAAAATCCTGGTCTGGATTTTTACTCTTTGGACTTGAACTTTCCACCTCTGGCTGATTGCCTTTAGCCCCTTATCAATGGTCTTAACTGAACTTCTCCACAAGCCAAACCATATAGTGTTTTTATCCATAGAAATGAAAGGAACTGGTTTGGCGGATTACTTTATTTAAGCGCCAGTATTAAGATATTTATAAAAAATATGAAAAATTGTCACCAAACTTCATTGCCAATGGGTCGGATGACATTCTAGCCTTCAGCTAGGCTAATTCTCTGCTGTTTGAGCTAAACCTGCAGCTCAGAGGACCACCTTCATTTCATCTGTACCTGCTAATCATTGAATACATCACACATTCAGTCTTCCAAAATAGTTTTTGTCCATTTTCACTCCAATGAATTGCCATTGTTTAGAACAGTGTTTACTGGCAGTGGCTGAGTACTTTGGTCTGTCGCAACAGTTTTGGGTCATATTTTAAGGGCAAAAAATCTTAGGCTGAACCTAATCAGCTCCAATGAATTTAGAATTTGTCAGTTATATTCAAACAAGCTTAATGCCACTTTTCTGCTGTAATCCTCTATAACTCTGTAACTAAACCGTTTTTGGGACTTTCAAGACATTAAATATTAACAATATGGGCAAACGGACTGTTTTGACACTTTTTTTGCCACAAGTGCAGGATATAATCAAACGATCAGTGATTTTGGTACTGTAAAACATGGATACTCAGCAGAAAACGTATACAGAACTTTTTCCGTCAACATAGCGACTGAGCAGACTTCTTTTAAGGCACAGGTAGGTAGGTGACACAGTGACAGCATACGGGAGTGATATGATGAAACGGAACAGCTTCTTGTGGGAGGTGTTAATGAAAAAAGTGTGGTAAACTGGAATATGGACAAGGATGTTGAAAGTACCCTGAAGACTAACTAGTGCAGACCTGCACTTATGACACTCACAGACACATACGTCACTGGTGTCAATGACCACAGTGTATTAATACCCGCCTTCATAAAAAAAAAATCCCGGTTTGAGCATAAAGTACTGTCATATATTCCTGCAAGTATATTCCTACACCAGTCAAATAATCCTACCATTTCACAAACCTCACATTTTGTTTAATGCACTCTATTGAAGCTGTAAGTAGAGAAATTGACTTCAGTCGGTGTATTATAGGATAATAGTGTGCAGCACATGCATGAATCACCTCTTGCCTTGGATTTGGGAGTTTAGATATCTTTCCATATACTACTGCAATATCTGTCATCAGGCTCCACACTCCATGACAGTCCAAAGAACGTGCATTTAGCTGGTTTTGAATCCAGTGAGATACAGGGTTGTCAACACTCACGCATCTGAAGTAACACGCTTTCAGACTCTCACGCAAGAAATCTTACGGCACATTATATTATTTCATTATACACCTAAACTTAGCCGCATCAAAAGCATTGGGGTAGTTTGCAAACCCTACAAATTATTTACAAGGCAATAAAACTGTTACATACATGTAAATTCGTCGCATGTGAGCACAGACTTGTCTCGAATTGAAAATCTCACTCCCGTCAGCTGACCAAAGTTGGCAACCCTGGAAGATACATCATTACAAGGAATGAATTGAGTTTTTATTTAATTACCATGTTCTCCGGGAGCGGTATTGCTTTTCGACCATGTGTTTCTGCTTTTTGACCGAGAGGCTTGTACAATATGAGCCTATCTGCACTCATTCTGCACTCATTTCCAGTGTTCAAATAAAACAAATTCCATCAGTAACTATATTGAAAATTTTGCAAGTATTATCAAATGCAAATCCGTTATTTACAAGCTACAGGTCAACCTACTGGTTTCTTGTATCTACACTGTTGCATTTTACATTTTATTACAACCTACCTTGTCGGTATCTTGGTGTTTTTTAAATCCAAATATTCCCTGGGGTCATCTCCAAAATAATACTAATAAAATTAAGTAGCAAAAGAACATCTAAATATAGGCTCGCTCTAATGTTAGTTTTCCCGTTTGGATTAATTCCATTATAAAGCTTATTTTGGCTCAGTGTGAACCAAAACAGAGTAGTAAAAACTTGACTTAAGCGTTAGAACTACACTGACAATACACTTAACGTGCTGTTTATTTTAATAAATCAAATTTCAACCTGCGGCTGCCTAAGTCTTAAATTTCAATATCATCAAACTGAATCTCTGTAGGAGGGACAGGCAGCCAGGACATGGCAGCAAATTGTCACAGGATATGAGGCACACAGGGGACATCAGAGGACGGAGTATAATGTTCTGGGGAAAGGTGACTTGCGGCTGAACAGGCTGTTTGTGGGCAGAAGAAAATTCACATTTCAGAGTCGATGGCAATGCATGGGATCAGGGAGAATGGCGCCAGGCTTCAGGAACAGTCGGCACGCAGGAACCCGGGGAAAGGTTGCGGTCGGCCGTAGATTAACCGCAAGCGATCGGGGCCTTGGGCGCAGGAACTCGGGAAAAGGTTGCGGTCGGCCATAGTTTAACCGTAAGCGATGGGAGCCTCGGGTTCAAGCGGGGATCACATGGCAGGCGGCGCTGTGCCAGGCTTTGTGCTGCGTCCGGTGGTGCATTGTCCAAACGCAGATTATATGTTTTTCATTTTATAAAATCGCATTTTCTTTTTCGGTGCTTAATTTATATGCGAAAAATTGAGTACTGAATTCCATGTGATTTTATGCATTTTATGTGCATTTTCCTTCCTAAAAATAGAATTATTATTTAAATTTTGACACAAAAAAAGTGAATTTGCCAAAATTACCTGCGATCAGCGTGGGACGCGGCCAGGCCGTTAATGTGGGATGTGTTTTAATTCATTTTGGTGTTAGGGACAATAATCTGTGCAGTTAATCTGACGATGGAAAGAAAAGATCTGCGTTACTTAAGCAGCAAAAAGTCATGCACAAGTGAGCTGGGGCATCGCAATCTGCAATACAGGAGTATCCCTGCTCACTTCCCATTTTAAAGGCAGCTTTTCCCCCATGCTTTTGCAGAGGTTCCTTAATCCTATATGTAAATTACAGCCAATAGATGCTGTTGTTGAGTTGGGCTGGGATTAGCGGAGGCGAATGGGTTTCAATTTTACTGGATTACAGAACAAAGAAAGGGGAAAGGGGACACTGAGCTCCGCTAAAGAAAACAGAAAGAAACGGCCAAAAACTGCAATAATCTACCGTGCAACATTTTAAAGAAGCCATCAATATCACTATGATGTTGCGGATTATAAGGTTTCGGGATCTTATTAACGTCAGATCATAAATGGGAGAAAAATCCTGCTTGCACTTTTCAATCGGATTAAATAGAGAATAAAGCTGCGCGTATTCCGGGATTGAGATCGTAAGGAAATTAAAGCGATTGTTTTGGTAAGCATGATGCATGCTTTAGTGTTTTTAGTTAACGTGAGATGTTTTGGGGGAACACGTGACATTACACAAATAGTGAAATTATGGATTATAATTCTGGGGGAGGGGATGGTAAACATGGTGTCCAGGGGAAAAACACATGAGGCTGGCTGAACCCTGCATGGCTTTGTCTCGGCGGTCTGGCAGTGCGATGACCGGCGTTATGGACATTATGTAAGGCGGTGGAGCTGCGAGTTGGCGGCTCGGAGCACCGCCACGGAGCCCCTGAGTGCGGGCGTGTGATCCGCTCCCTCCGACTTATTGTTCAGCGTTACAAAGTAACATCGCGGGCTGCTGCTACTGCGGCCGGCCGTCGCCTTTTTGCGCTTTACGATCGACTTTACAGTGTCATTGGCTGAGATACGAAATATTACAAATATTATATATTTGCAATCAAATATATATTACAGTTAACGCTAAGCTTTGGGGGGTGAAATCATTCGGTAGCGACGGGATAAAGGCGGTCCGTGTGCATGATGGGCATGATCGCGACGTTCAGCATTCGTAAATGTTAATGTCACTAAAAAAAAGCACTAAAGCGGAGTGCAGCTGCCGCCAACAAAGGCGCGTTTCTGTACATTAAAATATTTAACGCTTGGCGTTAACGAGCTCTGGGCCTCGACAAAAATAATATAAAACCGCGTAGCTTTTCAGTTTTATACACAGCCTAACACTAAGAATTCTGAATAGTTTTAACTTGTTCGGTATAAAAGTTTTAAAATTTATTTAGTCCATTAGTATGTCAAATTAATGATGACAGTGTAAAATCGATGGACTTAAGTATTGTGTGTCTAACTGCATGTATTCGTGTTTTATGCATGTTTTACCTGGTATTATGTGTTATGAGACGCTCCTTTACGTAACCACTGCATGTCTTGGCCAGATGCGAACAAAACGTTACTCGTCCGCTATAAATTACGTTTGTAGTGGGAAAACAATTGCATGCATTTCTGTAGTTTTGTGGTATATAGGAAACACAAGCCGCCGATCATAATTGTGTCATTTATAAAATATGACAGTAATGAGTATAAATGATTTTAAAGAGCATGAGACAGGTTGGTGTTTCATTTGGTGACACAAAACAGCCAGAGCCTCCTGTTCAGGGTTTATAGCGAAGCAGATCGCCGTGTATCGATGTCAAACACAAGCTTCTTAGGGGAAAACCGCTCAGGAGGCCATAATACCCTTCCAGGTCACCGTAATGTCACCATATGGAGAATGATTCAACAAGTCACTATCCCCGTACTGTCAACCGAGGGGGGAAAAGACACCAAGAGCGAGCACAGATTGTCCGGATGACGTTTCCTCAAGCGTCCACCATTTACGGCATTATCTTATCTTATTTCCTGTAAATCAGGGTGTGGTAATGTGTTTTCATACGATCAGTGTTGTCAGTGAGTAGGCTACGTCTTAGTCTGAAGCTGAATGCACACAGATATGATTCACATTGTGGACGTGTACTGCTGCTCGGCGGGGTGGTCAGTGTCGCCGCCTTGTAGACGTCGCACCCTTTAGGAACCTTTAAAATGTCGCCTCTCTGTGCCTTAATGTTCCTTTCAAATAACTCTCTTGAAGTTCTCGGATGCATTTCTCTTGATTTTTCACATAAATTCTATTTCAACAGAAGATGATTAAGGATACAAGTTATTAATTCTTTGTAAGATCAATGACGAAAAAAAACACAACCGTGCCAAGTAATCAGGTTCTTACAATGTGTGTCTACTAGTGTCTAATAGTACGGCTAAAACAGTTCTGTGTGTCTAGGTCTTCATTTGTGCCGGTCCTTTCTTCCATTTAAGTTACCAAATAACTCCGGTTGAGTAGCTGTAAAGTGAACATTTGTTTTTAACATTAAACATCAATCGATGTACAAGTATAGAGAATATTAGTTTGTTAACATTCGAGATTGCATTTCACAAGATGTAGTTGATGCCGGCCTGAGGAGTGGGATTAAAGCACATAAGGATTTACAGTTGTTTCAGGTAGGGCGATGTGTGTTTCTGTGCCGTTGCTGTCGAGGGGGGCGGCACAGACGTTCAGTCGGCCAGTACATCGTGCAGCTATGGGCGCCCCGCTCGTGTTTGCCCGGAGGCTGGGATAATGACTCCCAGTGTCTAGAGAGATTAAAGGCCAGAGCCGCATTGTTCAAATGCCACGAGATTAGTTTCCAAGGATACAGATTGTGGTTGCCATGACAACACGAGGGGCCAGGAATTAGGATTGTGATTTAAAATTATACATATGTATAATATATACCTCTAGCAAGCTTCTCTTCCTTTTGGGTCATAATTTTCTCAGAATGTGTCTGTGCATCTGTAAATATAATATTTTATTTTGGTAACTGGGGGACTAAAACCTATCAAAAGTGTGTGATCCTTACAGTAAATACTGAAACAATACTGAAAGTCGTATAAGTAGTTTAAAGAGTACGATTTTCCAAGATGTAATTACTGCCTCTGATGCAAAGCTATTTTTACGTTTCTAGACCTTTCACTTTTATAGAGTGCAGATTGTTTTAAAACCATTCATCCTCAATCTGAGTCAGCTTTAATTGCTTGACAAAAGCCTATGGTAATGAGCTACTTTCACTGGCCTGTAATGGATTCTTCATTAGCACATGGTAGACACACCCTTAGCATCGCTTTCAAAGCCTCCTAATCACACTGCCATCCCACCTCACACATGACAGATTTTGGCTTCTGCTATAAATGAATCCAACATGTAAGATGGTTAGATTTCTGCCTCGTATTTACATATTAAATTTGAGCTTGAGGCTCATCATTCAGCTGAACTTGGAAAGAAAACCGTGAAACTGTTTGGTGTCTGTTTTTCAGGTTCATTGCTCTGCATTTTTACATAGTTTATGTTAATACACTAAGCATATTTGTTGTTTTATCAGTTTGAATGAATCGACCATACGATGACTGAGTTTTCCTTTGATGTAATTCCCTTTACTTCCTGGAAAGTCTCGTATCGGCTCCAGCGAGCGGGTGGGCTCGTCCTCTGTGAGTTTGGGCACGGCCCGAGCTTGTGAACGCGTTCCTCTCTGTCTCCAGGTGGCCATGGCACACGCACGGAAGCCGCCGTGTGATGGGATGCAAGCCGGCCCCCGCGCTGATCTGCGGCTTCCCCAGGTGTCTGCCAGACAGGAGATCCTCACCAGCCTGGTGTCTGCCCTGGACTCCGTGGTAATTTCCCTTTAATTTGGTGCCACCATCTGGCAGATAGGCCCCGGTAGGCCGGCCTGCCGTATGTCTGTTTACGAAGGTAATAAATGATTATACCAGTTGCCGGAGGTTAATCCCCCTAAAACTGCAAGGCTGGGCCACTGCCGATCACATGAACAGGTGGGCCAGTTTGCTGCATCTTTGCCGATGCTGCGGCCGATACTGCTGTTTGTGTTGCTTCTGCTCTTTCATGGCCCTCGTCATCCATCCGGGGCCACCGCTCTGACACTCGAACCTGTCTTTTCCAGTGCACGGCCATGTCCAAGCTAAATGCGGAGGTAGCATGCGTCACGGTGCATGAGGACAGCGTGATCGCTGTGGGAACGGAGAAGGGCAGAGTCTTCCTCAACTCCCGGAAGGAGATCCAGACCGACTTCCACAAGTTCTGCAGTCAGTTACAGATACCGCCTGTTGATTGGAAATGTTATTGTTGGTTGAACTTCGTCTCATCTGTTCTTGGCAATTGTTAGCTAGTTGCATGAAGGGCAGCTGTTGTGGGGCTTGTGAGATTCATCGCTCTGCAGCTCAGGTCCATTCAGGTGCTACCATAGCATGTTTACCGTGTTTGTCCTTGATGTTATACTTCTGCGTCGAGTCTGCGCTTTGACCTACGTGAGTGGCCTATGCCTTTGTGAGCATTTAAACCCTTGTGTCAGTGTCTTTGTGTCGCTTTGCGATTACACTGCCAAAAGACTAGGTGATACATAGATTTGGTTTTTACTTTTATTGTCTTCCCATCCTGTGATATATTTTTAATTGTTGAATTACACAGTTGAAACAGAAAAAATATGCATTTATCAATACTTAGGCTTCGTTCACACTGCCAGCCACATCATTCAATTCCGATTTTTTGCTCAGATTGGATTTGTCTATCTCGATGGTTCACAATTATAACTACAAGTGACCTGTATCTGACTGTAATGTGAATGCATCGGTCCTCCGAAACGTCATGCATGCGCACATTGATGTTTTTACACGGGTAAAAAGTTGGTCGTAAAATCGGCATGTTGTGCGTCCATGACCGCTGCACTGATTCGAGTCTTTTGCCTCCTTAAACTTTGACTTCAGGCTCTTTATTTTTCTTTGGCATTGTAGCCACATTCTAGTGTGTCCGTGCTGTGCCATTTCTTTGGCCATTATTTCAATTACTAGTCTATTACAATAGGTTTCTTCCAGTTTAGCTTGAACAGATTAATTTCCCCAAATATCTATTAATTCTTCATCCTTCCACTGACTCTTATCGCAGCTCTCCTCCATTTTTACTTTCCTGCGCTGCCGGTGCAGGCTGATGATGTCAGCGCATGCGTATAAGCAAAAAGCCACATGAATTCCGATCTGCGCGTTCACATTCAGGTCGCATGGCCGCGAATTAGGTACGTATCAGATTTAGTACCATATATGAAAGTGACACAAATCTGATTTGAAAAGATGAGATTTGCGTGTCCACACAGCCCTGAAAAGATCAGATCTGTGTCACATTATGGCAAAAAATTTTATTGGAGTCACTTCAGCATGGCAGTGTGAACGTAACCTTAATTACGTTTGTGCTGCTCCAAACTTCCCGTAGACAAATCTGGAAAAATGTCGAGCCATTATAAATAAGTCTATTTTTATGCATCTTCTAAAGTTAGGATTGGTTTATACTCTACGCGTGCAACATTCACGTTTATGAGTGTTGTCGCTACGCAAGCAGTGCTGCTGCTCGTGCTTGCATGCTATGCCAATTTGGAGGATTAAAGGTCATGTCCACCAGGGGGCAGTGCAAGAAAACCATCTTGGTCAGTTCCTTCATTTCTGGTCTTACTTGTTTGTATTAGATTGTGGCATGAAATGTTGCATGCTCACTGCCTCCAAAGCAAGTTGCTAATTTCGTTGTACTGCTGCAGCATTCTCTACATGCTACCCATTGCTCATATGGTAGGGCAAAGTACCAGCTTATCACATTCAACATGAGGTAGTAATGTTGCATTTTATGTTGTTAGATATCTCATAGTAGTTAGTATTTTGTACTTGGTATTACAGGTGCACAATATCGGGGGAAAAAAAACAAATTTTTGTGATAAATATTGCAACCTTTATAGAGCAAAAATTAATTCAAAATAAAGTAATTTATCACAAACACTTCTATTTGTGAGTGATTTAAACAGCAAGGATGAAAATGATTAGGATTGGCTCAGAAAGCGCATACAGAGCTCATGCAAAAGTAGTGGAGGTAAACTTTAATGTTAAATTTATACTTTATAATCTTGAAAATGAGCAGTTATTAAAATTGCGAACTTGCTAAGTTTTGTTTCCTATGGCAATATAAATGTTCTGGTGAAACATAAACCCCAAGATTTCCTAATACCGGAAATGTACTGGAGAATAATGTCGCTTATGAAAGTTGAATCCGTAAGCAGAAGAAACTTAAAAGTTAGCACATTTTGACTCTTTGGGCGATCCATTCCAACCCTTAGCATCTATATTACTTTTTACTTTTTTTTGTCCTGTGAAGTACAAATAATCATAATGGAGGTAAGTGAAACTGGTTCTGTCATCCTGAGTGTTTGTAGGACCTGTTACTCTGATGCCAATCATAGTTTTTATGGTCTGTGTTACCATGGCATGTAGTTGCATTTCTGGCGAGTTGCATGTCAGGGTATGGTGTAAGATCTGTGTTTACGCTGTTCTTATGGTGGTGATTCAGCAGAGAAATATGTATCAGCCTTTAGTTTTTGGCCCCATTGTTAATTCCTGGATCCTTTCTAACATACAGAGGCACGGTAACATACAAGGGCTGGATGATATCGTATCTATATTATACCACGCATACTCAATATTCACCAGGGCGTTAGATGACAGGCGAAACATTTGACTGGATGCCAGGTTTTCGGCACGATACAGATGTTCGTTTATGCCCATAATTTGCTAAACAGACTAATAGTACGGCTAAAATATTAATGAGATGTATTTTATGACACCCGAATGTTAGTCATTTGTATAAACTTGGTGTATCTTTATGTTAGGGGTGGCGAACCTGATCCATGGAGAGCCACTATGGGTGCGGGTCTTTGGGATGGCCTCTCAATCAGCCAATAAGAGTGGGTCCCCAGGACTGGATTTGAAAATCACTGCTTTACTATTGGCTGATTGAGAGGCC
>JAODUD010000107.1:29663335-29674831 GCA_026784285.1 Stomatorhinus walkeri
TTTCTTTTCTCAGTAGCTGCAACACTTATCCTAGCATCTGATTATTAGTATAAAACAGGCACTCAGATCCAGCTACATATACCGTGGTGTCTAATGTCTTTTGTTTCACATTATAACTTAATTCTGTTTAAAATTCACCCCCCAGCTTGCATTGGTTTCCTTCCTGCATGCCAGGTTTGACTGTACACTCATGACCTAGACCTCATGTCGTTGTTAGCCCTTTAGCTTCCCCCACTGACCATGCCATAGCTTTCTGTGAACATCTACTGCGGTGTTTCCCAATCCAGTCCTCCGGGACTCACACACATTCTTTCCACATTTTTGCTCCCTCTCAGCTCCCAATAGGGAGCAAAAAACATAGACTGTCGGTGTGTCCCCAGATTGGGAAACACTGGTCTAGTGGATATAGACCACACATGTGTCCGTTGACCCAAAAACCTTACTTTGGAGACTAGACAGAAACCGTGAGTTAATAAGACCTCTTGAACATTTACTGCTTATTTTATTAAGTTTGCCATCAGGTGAGCAGCTCATACTAATAGCTGGACCATGATTTGTTGATAGTAATGGCTTTTGATTTGATGCTGCGAAGAAATATTGAGCTTGAACTGTTTGCGGAAAACATATTCATATCCAAGTGTTCATATTAACTCATATTGGCAGTGTTTTGATTTGTGCTACTCAGTATCATGTTGAATGCCGGTAAGTGCAGAAATGTTAGCGTGTTTGATTCAGTGATGGGAGCTGATGGCCCATCACCACTGTCTCTTTTCACCTGGGGACTCCTCACTATTTGGTCTATGTCATGACTGAGGACGTATCTTCTCCATTTCAGCTGGGTCAGCATCACCTAAACTGGCACCCAGTTTGCCTCAAAGATCTGTTGAAGGTAAAAGGACCTCTTTGTCCCATCTCTTGGTCTGACTTCCTCTGAGAGGAGCACTAGTCCATGTTGCTTGTGTCTTTCAGAGGACCTTGGCGAGATGATTTTGCACCTTCGCAAGCAGGTGGAGGGTCTGTTCAACGCAAAGTATGGTAAGTCAAACCCATGTCCGATGCAGATGTGAGCTAGGCCAGAAGAATGGTGTCGCGGTCCAGATGGGAATCCATTGATGCTCCCCAGAGAGGATCTAGTTACATGGTGGAATTCAGTTGTCCGCTGGGCTCTGATGCAGTGCATGAAGCCTGTGTGTCTCACTTCATTCCAGCTGAAGCTTTGGGTCTCCCAGAACCCACGAGAGTACCCTACTCCAAGTTCCAGATGTACCCGGACGATCTGTACGTGACTGGTCTACCAGAGGGCATGTCATTCCGGCGCCCCAACTGCTTCGGCGTGAACAAACTGCGGAAAATTTTGGAGTCAGGAAGCCAGATCCGCTTCGTCATCAGGAGGCAAGTATCTAAAGTCAGATTCGGCCAATCCGTTACTACATTATCGATTAATTAGTATCGTTGTTAGTATAGTATAGTATTGTGGCTAATATTCTGCAAAGAAAGTCATTTTTATGCTCTGCTACACCTGTCCAGATGTTTGTTTTTATGTGAAAAATCCTCCTGTTTTGCAGACTGGACCTGTTAACCGATCCAATCAAACATGATGCCCCCCTCAGTGCAACTGTTAACCCAGGTGCGTCATCGCCATGATCAGAACGCTCCCTCTGGAAGCACAAAATCAGTCGATGATAGCGAACAGTAATCTTTAATATGCGGACTCACCCACGCATGCTAATTATTCATATTCACCAAAAATGTATCTGCTTCACAGATGCATCGCAGTTATTTTCTGAAAAGACTTTAAAAATACTTAAAATGCAGAAAGTCTGAGTGCTACTCTGTGTTTCTATATGAGCAGACATGGACTCTAAGGATAATGTTCTAGAAGATACCGGAACGGCACTGAAAAGACCAGGATACTCTGGTAAAGATGGCATTGTCAGTTTATAATAGGCATGGAAGTTCCCCCTCAAAGCATTAATAATCATTTATAGTGCATTATTCATAGAGCATTCATAATGCATAATGCAAATGCCTATAATATGTTGTGCTATTTTATAAATATTTTTAGCCATTTTTGTAATACTTTATGAGTGCACTATAATGCACTATGAAGGTATCGATAATGCGTTATGACAACTACTTTAAGTAAAGTGTTACTGAAAATTCTCCACCAACATATGTGATATTATTTTGGACTGTCTACTCTCTGCATACATATACTTTCTATATGCTTTCCGCATAGGGTTTCCTTTGACCTTGACATGCACTCAGTGTCGTGTTCTGGGGTTTATATTTTAATACATCCAGTATTTTTTGTTCAGTGTTGATTGTTAAACTGTTCTGTTGTCATGGCTGTCAAAAGCTCTGTGTGAAATGACAGTAAAGTGACTTGATTGACTTGCATTGAAATGGGTTGACCCTGGCCTAGCTTTGCAGCAATGAAGTAATTTGGAAGATCTCAAAATGGTAGCTAGAACTTATGTTGTGTGTGTGTGTGTGTGTGTGTTGTCTCACAGACAACCTTGAGGCCAAGTTGTCCAGAATCGATCTGGCCAACACTCTGAGGGAGCAGGTGCAGGATCTGTTCAACAGGAAGTACGGTGAGGCCCTGGGCATCAAGTACCCGGTGCAGGTACCCTACAAGCGCATCAAGAGCAACCCTGGCTCCGTCATCATCGAGGGACTTCCCCCGGGGATCCCCTTCCGAAAGCCATGCACCTTTGGGTCCCAGAACCTGGAGAGGATCCTAGCGGTCGCTGACAAGATCTCCTTCACAATCACCAGGTAGGGGGCACTGCTCATGCATGGGATGGATATGCAGTACAAAAAATACGAACAAACCGGGATTTCTTTTCTTCCAGACCATTCCAAGGACTCATCCCCAAACCAGGTAAACCCCATTCATCTTTCAGCTCATGATCAGACAGAGGGAAGTTCCGATAGCACTGGACTCACTTTGCACTGCTGTCTCCCCCCCCCCCCCCAGCTCCGCGGCGGATCACGCTGTTAAAGAAGGCCTACGCGTCGATAAAGGGTGAGTGGCCGACGTCCTGGGCTGTATGCTCAGTACCTGTACCGGTAGTTAGAGCGCGTGGCTCCTGCCTCATAACATGCTCACCATGCTAGCTAGTCGTTTTCCCACCGGAACGATGCGTTTCTGTTACCAACAGATGAGGAGGATGTGAACCGCATGGGGGAGAAAGTCATCCTCCGGGAGCAAGTCAAGGAGCTCTTCAACAAGAAATATGGTCAGTTGGAGACTTTCACATGTGACCACGTTTCCTGCAGTGTGTCCCTTCGTACCTATGAATTCCCCATGCTCCATCTCCAGGAGAAGCTCTCGGCTTGGATCGCTCTGTCCTAGTACCGTACAAACTGATCCGTGCCAGTCCGGACTCTGTGGAAGTTTCTGGTCTCCCGGAAGATATTCCCTTCCGCAACCCTAACACTTATGACATTGTGCGCTTGGAGAAGATCCTCCTGGCACAGGATGACATCACCATCAACATAAAGAGCCAGTTACAGTGAGTGACCACGCAAGAAAGCACTGTCACCCTAACTGAACCATAACCATTGTGTGTTGAAGGATGCCTCTTGAACATGTCAGGGATGAACGGATGGGCGTCTTCTTTCTGCTGGATGAGTGTCAGCACTGACTTTTGTCTTTTTTTCTTCATACAGGCCTTTTGCAGAAATTTGCACCCAGACGTGTAACACAGGTGAGCGCAGCACCATTTGTTTGAAACATTTACGTTTCACGCACGTGGGTCATGATTAGTGAGCCACATGGGGGTCCAGGGTTTAATGAAACCTTATTATGCCATTTCCACCAGGTAAGGGGGGGTCCAGCAGCAGCCGCCGGAAACGCAAACGGGTGCCGGATGGCGCTCAGACAGCCCCGCCCTCGGGGGCAGAGTCTGGAGTATCGACCAGTCAGATTCCTGTGATGGTGAGCGGTTTGCCTCCGTTTGGAGCCTTAATGACATGCTGCCTGGGCAAAGGCCCCCGTTTCAATGGTGCCTGTTACCCTCTTTCCCCTGCAGCAATGGCCCATGTACATGGTGGACTACAGCGGCATGAACACGCAGGTCCCCGGCAAGGTGCAGTACTAGTGGCCGGGATGTGCGTCTGCTCAGGATGGACAGACGACTGGGAAGAGGATGTCAGTTCAGTATTTACAGCCACATCTTCCGGTCCTGGTCCCCGTGTAGTGATGTTCATGTAGCAAACCCCCCATCCCGATGGCCAGAAGGAATGGGGGTGGCGGGGGGGGGCAAGCAGCTGAGGTCTTCAGAGGTGATGTGATGGAGCCCTTTACACTCTGGGGGTGCTGGACACATGCTTGTGCGCTGTTGTTAAAGAGCAAATTGAAATGAGCTCTGTGCTTTAGATGTACTCATTGGCAGAAGCTCCCGTGCCAGTCTCTGGCCTCTGCATCTCCACGGAAACCTCTGGATGCCTGGTATCATACAGTTTGCTGAAAATCTTCCTCTTCTGGCTGTTGGTTTCCTGTTCCACCACTCCTCTGTCTGCTGTCCTTCCCCCATGAGGATTCTGTCTCTCTCTGCTGCAGAGGAAAGCTCAGGCCTTGTAGGCCAATTACTTTACAGACACTAAACCCTTCCTCCACACAGTTTATTATTATTATTATTATTTTTAATTATTTTATTACCTATCCATTTTCCGTCACTGTTAATCCAGTATGGGTAGCCTGGAATCTATCCCACGAAGCACCAAGCATAAAGCAGTGGACACCCTGGATGGGATGTCGGTCCATCACAGGGCAGTGGACACCCTGGACAGGATGCCGGTCCATCACAGGGCACGTATACACATCCATGCACTATGGGCATTTGAGAGACTCCAGTTAATCCAACTATGTGATTTAGGATCCTGAGGGAAACCCATGCCGACGCAGGAGTTCATGCAAACTTCACACACAGTCATGTTGCCACCATCATCATCATCATCATTATAATTATTGCTTAGGCCACACTTAATGTTTGTTTGTCTGGATGTTTTATCGCAGCAATTCAGGTGGAGTGACTCCAATTCCCAGGATACAGCAGCAGAGCTGAGGTCTGAATGCTGCTCATGCTGGATAATATACACAAGTCATTTTGTCTGTAGGGGGGAAGAAAACCTGATATAATGGCATAAAGGTGTCTGTCTGATTATTTATTTATTTATTTGAAAAAATAGGTTGTTTATTTGCAGGGACGTAGAACAGAATGTTCGCTATATCCATTCAGATCCCAGTGAAACGTCTGGGAAGTGTGTGTCTAACAGATCCTCATCTTCAGAGCTGGTGCCTTCTGGCCAGCTGTGGCATCCATCTTGAAAGGAGATTGCCCAGCGTCTGGACGTGGGCATTTCCTCTGAATAGACACGTTTCACGTTTGGCGGCTCCACATCCCAGATGAATGATCGTATATTTTTATTATTCCCTAATTTTCTTTCTCCCCGTTTTTGTAGCATATCGAGATTAAATAAACGGTTACATTAAAGATATAATATGAATGTAACTCAAAGCTGAACGGTCTGTGTTATCCTGTAACGGCTGTCTCTGGATTCACCGAAATTTCTATGCTGGACCTTAATGCCATTTAGGCCTTTCAAATAAAAGGTGTTGCCTTGCATTCTTCTTTGCCGCACTCGTGGTCACTTTCCTGAATACGCTGGTTGGGTAACAGAAATCACAGATGCACTCCATTACAATGAAGGAGCCAGGTAGTATCTCCCCTCCATCCGTCTTCCACAGCCACTTCCCTAGTGTAGTCTATCCCAGGATCCATAGGATACCCTGAATGGGATGATTCAGTCCATGTTGACTGATAAGGCTTGGGTGTTTTCCATATTTTTTTTAAATTTTAATATAGCACGGTATATTTTCTTAATTGTGTTTATAGCTGAGGGACTTTTTGCAAACCTAATTTGAAAAATTGTATTGGAATATGCAGTTATACAAAGGAAGCAGCATTAATTGTTGAAATACACATTCATTCAGGCAGAGAAATACTCCCTGCGTATCTGTGTTCAGGAAAAACCATCCTGGGATAGTGTGGCTGTGTTGAACGCTACACCAGGCCACTGCAGACCACCCACAATCGGGTAACCTTGGTGACTTAGTGTCCTTTGGAACAGGAAAGGCAGGCAAACCACACACGTCCCAAGGGACAGAGTTCATCTCCCAATTGCAGCATTGCAATGCCTGCACCCCTTGGTCACTGCCAACCACAGATAATTCGGTGCTCCAAGAGTAATAAAACTAGACATCACACATTAGAACCAATAATGTTTTTCTGTTTAATGTGGACCGGTTATTCCTTTTAAACAAATATGGTATCTTTTTTATAATAAGTCATTTTCATACCTGGTTCAAGTAAAAAATATCTCAAGTGCTGTTTGCAATGTGTGGAGCTCAGTTGGTTAGAATGCTATGCCCATGAAGAAGAGGTTGTGTTCCAATCCAGTGGGTGACAGAGTAATCATATCAGCAACAGGCCCCTGAGCAAAGCCCTTAGCCCCAACTGCTCGTAAAAAAACTGCCTGACTCTTTGATCCTCACTTGTAACACCATATCCACTAAATAATGTTAATGTAAAGCTAACTCTCACCTAATGGGAACCAGTATTGCTTTCCTCCCACAATTTGAATTCCTGCAGTAAAGATAACCAACATTTCTAAACTGTCCATATTTTTTGTGGGTGTGGACTGGCATCCTGTCCAGGGTTTTACTGATACTGCTGTTTTTAGCCCATGCAACCCTGTCTGGGACAAGTTGAAAGTTTGAATGGGATTTGATGTATAGGCTACAAATATTTTATTACTGATGCCATGATTTTTGACCTTAATGCCTTTGCAAATGGGGCTTCTTTCAATAACAGATTCATAATTCTTATTTATATCACTATTAATATTTAAGTATTGCTATGTAGTATTGCATATAATGAGCATATACTGTAAATTCAGTGTTTTGTTAGCAGAACATGTGTGCAATTGTTAAACGATTTGATTAAAACCATTACAGAATAATTTATGTTGTTTAATAACAGATACAAATGATATAAAGACGTTTAGGATCTAATGACCCCTAAGCACAGATTTTAAAGCCATGCACAATTGCTCCTTTAGCTTCAAATATGGCCGCGGCCTCGCGAAGCAGCGATGGACTACAACTCCCAATGCATCGCGCACGTCGCACGGGACGTTGCGTAGCGCGATTCATGTCGGCTGCGCGTAACCGAGACGAGCCGGATGAGCGTACCGCGGTCTGTCGCCTTTTCCATCCCGGAAGGTCTCTGAGCAGCGACGCTTTTTAAAAATGACGGCGGCGTGTCGAACATCGGAGTGCGAAAGGCGAGCATCGCTGGACGCCTGCTGATTTAAGGTTGAGGGCGCGTCGTGTGCGGCTGCCTGCGTGCGCTGGCTCACTCTTAGCGAGGTGGTTCTGGTGACTCCTACCGCATAACCCCCCGGAAAGACTGCCCGTTTTAAGCTCTAAACGTGCTGGGCCGAGGCTCTTCCTTCGCTCGGTCGTTAAACAGCTTTCCTAGCCTGACTACCCCGGGTTATGATTACCAGACCGACTAGTTAGTTTGCTACTGTGGAAGGCGAGGAAGCCAGCAGCCCCGTTATGGACGGGTAAAACGGTGGATCTGATAGATAAACGCGGGGCTGGTACTTAAGTGGCCGGACCGATCGGTTGTTGCCTCTCGTCCGGCCGAGTCGCATGGCTCCCTGTTCCGTGTGGGACCGACGCCGGCACTATCCGGCCTGCGTCGCATCTTTGCAGAGATTCGAGTAGCGGCAAGTCGGGGGCCGCAGACATGGCCGCCGCCTCCGGCTTCGCACCGGGTGATAGCGGGTCGTGGAACGGTTCGCCGCACCCCCCCGCCGGCTCCGGGCCAACAGGACAGTCGCAGGCTGCCGTGGCCGTATGGGAGTGGCAGGACGACCAGGGCTACTGGCGGCCGTATAGCGGCCAGGTGAGCTGCTACATCGAGCAGTGCCTTCTGAACCAGCGGGGCCTCCGGGCCGCGGGACACGCCTCCACCAGCATCTCCTTGGGCCAGGTGGACCCCAGCCTGGCCCCGTACATAATCGACATCCCCAGCCTCAAGCAGTTCCGCCAGGACACGGGTAAGTCCCATGCAGACGGTTGCCGGATGGACTGTCCGCTCTTAAGATGCATTTTGACGTTTACATTTCATGTTAAACAGGATTATCTGGCGATAACCTGCAACTAAATTAACTAGGTCAATCTGAATCTTGCTGGCTGTAAACTTGCAGTGGTGCAGGTTGTTTACCAGCAACTTTGGGGCGTCCAGACTGTAAGATCCCAGTAACAGTCTTTAAATAGACAGGGTGTGTTGCTTATCACTCACTGTAGCAGTTTATTATTGGAAATTACCTAAATCACTCAATGGGGGGTCTCTCCAATAGATTTGTATGTCCATAGACCTTCAAAAGGAAGTTCAAACATTTCCTCACACAAGATCTTATTAAAGCCACACTCTGGGTCACACTGAAGTTTGTGTGGTGATGTATATTAATTGCCTGCGTGTGGCGCATAGACTGTCAGGCAGAAGCGTGCTTGACATGTCCTCTTTTGCACTGTGTGTGGTCCCACGGCCAACGCTGTCTCTCCCCGCAGGAAAGATCCGCGCGGTGCGCCGCAGCCTTTTCCCGCAGTCCTCTGCCATGGTCAGTGGCATGTACTGGGAGTGGGCGAATGACGAGGGCGGCTGGACGCCGTACGAGACGCGCACGCTGCTGCTGCTGGAGCACAGCTACCAGGCCCGGCAGAGCACTGCTGACCTGGCTCCTCACGGCTACAACTATATGGTAGACCTGCGAGCCCTGGCCCAGGTGAACAAGGGGTCTGGATACAGGCGGCAGGTGCGACGCTGTGCGGGTCAGCCCTACCCGCTGGCAACCCAGAGCCCCAGCTCCGTCATCCACTCTGGGCCGGCCTGCTCCTGCCAGCAATGCCTGGGTGCCGGTGGCAGCGGCACTGGGCCCATCCCCAGCCGCTCGCGCCACTCCTTCTCTGCGGGCCAGGGGCACCGCACCGCCCCCCCGGGCCCTGTGCGAGTGCCGGCTGGTGGCCCCCCCTCCATGTACTCTCCCTACCCCCGCAGGCCGCACTCTGTAGGTGGCACGTCCTGGGCGGGGCCCTGGTCCCCGCCGGTCACCTCCTGCCAGTCGTCTTCCACCAGTGTCACCAGCCTGAGGTACAGTTACCACAGCGGAGTGCCCGTTCCCTTCACTGTCATAAGGTCACCGAACTTGAGAATAATACTGTTCCTTTCTCTGGGGGCTGGTATCATTTTTAACAGTCACTATCATTCACATTGCATTGCAATCAGCCTCCAGCTTTCTATTTTGGTTCTGTTTCTCCAAAGTCCACAGCACAAGAGAGGCTTTATTTGTAGATGTACATTTTGCCCTTGCATTGCGACAGCTGACCCTTCTTAAACAGGATGTGAAAACAATGAGTATAGGCTGAACGTGCTACATTCGGTTTATACTTGTTACATTTCACCCAGTCTTTTTCTGATACCTTAATTTATGGATATGGAAATCTAAGGATGTTGAAAAGTTAAGCAACACTTAAGATTTGTCAAAGTCCCTGAAAACATAAAATCAGCTTCACTAATGACTCTGTGAGTCTCAACATGGCCTGTAAATTGAAACCATCAGTAGAGCTTTAACACACAATGACTTTGATTTTCAGTATTTAAACCATTCCAAGGTTTTTCCTACAGGCTGAATTCCCTTAGTTTTGAGTTTAACTCTCTCTATATCTGTTAGCAGCTAAAGGGGTGTCCGTGAAATCACATTTCCATTCGTGTTGGAGTATGTGTTTTGTTTTTGGTAAAAGGGGAGGAGTCACCTTTTAAATATTAGTTGTACTTAATGGTGTTTTTTCCTTAACTTCCTTAACTAATTTGTAAAAGATAATTTGTGATTTTGGTTATTGTGCCAGTAGACTGGCCGGGTGTATGTGTGTGTTTGGCTAAACTCCTGTATTTAATGTGGAATCCTAACAGTCATAAACAGGAATTGCTGCTTCAAGCACCACTTTGGCTTATTTCACACCAGCCGTTTTGCTTATAGGCTTCTTAATCTAAATTAAATTAATGTGTTTAATCTTTGTCTCTGATTTTGAAAGATAGTTTATCTGGTATGAATGAACTTGATTTGGTCTCAAATCCTTTATAGCTTAAACAGTGCAAATCTTGGCTGCACTCATCTGCTTCTCCCGCTGGAAAATGAAGGTGATGCTTTTATGGTTGTCAGGACAGAGGGTGTAGTGATGCCTGCCTCTGTGTGTCATGTGTGGGCCAACGACCAATCGCGTTCAAGATGCCTTTGAAAATGAGAACAGGATCTGTTGTCTGGGAGAGGGCAGGAAGTGTTTGTGTGGCCCAGGTCATCCCGCACGCCAGCGCTGTGACAAAGGATAACTCCAGGAAACAAGCCAGGACAATGACGGTGTGGACTGATGAGGAAGTGCTGCTTTTGGCTCATTGTTCCCCATCCTCCGAACGGGTCGATGGTCAAAAAACCGGTGGTGGAATAATTACAGCCTGGCAGCCGAGCACATGCTCGGCCGGCTGCCTGGAGTTAATGCGGATCATTTATTAACGATTTTGGTAGTGATGTGCCCACCTCTGGAGGGGCAGAGCATCCCCGTCCGCCGTGTTCTGCCATGTGCCCCCCCCCCCCCCCCCAACTTCCTGCAGAGGCTGTAGCTGAGTAGTGTAATGAATGGGAAAGGGGGGGATTGTGACACACGCGGCAGCTTCCTGCATCGACTCCGGCGGGTTTCCTGCTTCTCATTAATGGCCGTTGTTTTTCTGTTTTTCTTTTTGTCCTTCAGTGTCCCCTCTGTCCCCGTGCAGATGAACGGATCCACCAGTGTGAGTTCGGCTCTGGCAGGTACTAATCCTGACCCAGATGAAAGTCTGGGCAGCAAAACTCCTCTCATAGCAGTGACCATATTGCCATGTCACGCAGGTTTGCAGGATCAGTCTGTCCACACTGTCGCCATTCTTCTCATAGGCTGTGCCGTGTGCCGGGCTTGTGAATATGCCATCCGTGTGGCTCATTCTGTCCCAGCTGTCTTGTACGTAGTTGATTTTTATGTGCCATCGTCCTCCATTCCCTGATACTACGCCTCACATGAAGTTCCAGAGGGTGATGTGTTTTTCTCAAGAAGCACAGTTTTGTTGCTCTAGTCCATTAAGGTATTCAGATTAATGTTCTCTGCAAATCTCTCCAAACCTTCTGCAGTATATTTGCTGACCTCAGGTTAGTGTTTTCATTTTATGCTGAGATGTATGTGATGATGCCAGGCACTGTGTGTATAGATGATTGTAGGTGTTCAGCGTGTGCAGCTGAGAGGTTAGATGAGTGTAGGTGTTCAGCGTGTGCAGCTGAGAGGTTAGATGAGTGTAGGTGTTCAGCGTGTGCAGCTGAGAGGTTAGATGA
>JAODUD010000107.1:29709556-29723693 GCA_026784285.1 Stomatorhinus walkeri
AAAAAGTCTTTTCTCTTAACTAATAATGAGTCAATCTGTATTTAAGAAAAACTGTACATATATAGGAGAATGAAGCTGTATAGATTTAACTGTGTCATGTAGCATAAATGAAAGGCAGTGATGTGTTCAGCCGGGGGCCGATCGGGGGGGTCAGCACGGAGCAGGCCTCACTGCTGAGGGCCTCGATGGCTAGGTGAACTGTAACACAGGGGTCTGATTTTCCTGCGTGGGGTAGGTGCTGGTAGCTCTCCGCATCCATGCCTCGACAGAGACGTTTCAGTCGATGGGCTCAGTCAGCATCCAACAGCATCCATCAGGGGAAGGATCTGGTGCAAAAGTGTCTGTGTTTGTGCGGTTGCCTGACTGTGCTAATAGATACCTGTGGCTGTCATGAGCTGCTCGTCCGATCCTTTTGTGTGCCACACTTCCTTGTTACCTCGTGTGGAATCCCGGTGTTCTCAGCTGTGTCTAGTTGCTGTTAATCAATTCTGGTTAATCAGTCTGTCTTACCCCTGTCTGGTCATTGAAGTTTGTTCATGCATTTTCTGTTCTGTGCTTGGTGATTTCCCCGAATAAAGGACCTTAGGGAGGGGGGGGGGGTGTCAGGTCATGCAGTCATGCAGTATCCAAACAGGCGCTGATGCCCCCCGAAGTGACTCCATGTTCCTGGGCTTCCTCTGTGACCCAGCAGTCTGCGTTTACTTAATAAGCAATAATGGGGTGAATTAATTTCTCTAAATGAAGAGGTATGTAGTAGCTAAAAGAATCGTCTGAGGTGCAGCGTGATGAATGCTCACTGCGGAACGCCGCCTTCGCGTTTGCGTCAGGACACACCAGGTGATGAATCAATGCAAGCAGGGTCAGCTTGCTGCTGCTTCTTGGCCAGGATAGGATACAAGAGATTTCGTCCCATATCGGATCAACAGCAGCAGTTGTAATAATCTTCACTGTCCAGGCCTTATTTTTGACTCTAGTATGATTCTGGGGGCATATGTCACTCACGCATACCAGAATTATGGATGGTGTCACTATATGCTTAACATCCAAATATCGCTTATTTCTGTGGTTATGATGCATAATACAGCACCAGGTGGCAGAAGGAAGCTGAATAAACACCCACTGCATGACTGAAGCATGTGAAAGTCATTGTAAAATAACTGCTTCAGTGCTGATATTGTGATTCAGAACATGAGCCAAGTGGCCTCTCTGAATCATTATATACAAGCATCATTATTCTCTTGCTTAATTTAAAATACCTGTAAAGATTAATGATGTAATCGAACATAAAGCAGCAACAGAGTAATTGAAGACTACCCAAGAACTTCTTCAACATCACATTTGGGAGGGCCATTCCCATTGCTTGTACTCTGAGGTCAGTACCTCATGGTGTCAGTAAATCTGATCTCCATGCTTTGGTCACCCCGTCAGAAGGATATCTGTCCAAAACGCACCGACCTGACAATTCTACAATCGATCCGTTTTCCGTGTTCATGATCTCACAGGTGAATATCGACTAAACTGTACACCATAACGGTTCACAGCACAATACAGAACTTCTTTCTCCATGGTTTTGCTACTGGATGCTTCAGTTGTTCATGATGAGTATAATATCTCATGATAAAGGTTTATTTATCCCAAAGCTCTTATTTCTCAAATTGTCACCTTCCTTTGTGTGTCGTTGTTCATTTTTCTCATTTCTGCTGAGATTTCACAGTGAATTCATTACTAATGATGTACTCACACATACTCACTACTGCAGAGGCATTTATTGGTACTCATTACTGATGAGGTGTTCACTGGTAGAAAAACCTGTGGGGTGTACCCAAGTTTGATGGAGGAAAGTGCATGGTTGTATAACTCGTACTCCAGTCATACTCTAGCCTAAATACATTAATACTATTAATAATGCTTTAATGTAGTAGTTAGTGTATTACCTGCATTAATACAGTATTAATGGAGCAACATATTATGCACATTCATTCTACCTTAACTGAGTAACGTATTACCTGCATTAACACTGCAGTAATGGAGTAACGCATTACCTACATTAATACACACACCTGGCAGATTTCGAAGACACTTAAAATGTTTAATTCCAGGTAATTTTTATCCAAATTCTTTTTAAATTGTACTAATATATATCAGTTAAAGAAACAAATCTGTGCTGAGAGGACCCCTTATGTTCATTGTCAGTGTTAGACAAATCCCTTTGTTCTTCATAGCTAAAAACAACTAATGGTTTTTTTCAAGCCTCATTAAGTACACAGAGGAACTAGATGTATGCAAAGAGAATCCGTGTGTCACGATCAGCGGGGTGAGCGTGCCTGGATGCAGGTGGCGTGAGCGAAGCAAGACGCTGAGGCAAGAGAATCCAGGGAAACGGGGTTTAATCAAACAAAAGGACGGGGAAAAGCCACAAAACATCACAATGACCGAACTGGGGTAACTAACTCAGACGCGGACTAAATACACAAGACTGACAGCAAACCAGTCAGGAAACAGAGGAATACACTCAAACGGATGGACCACAGGTGGTTTCAATCGGGGTTTGCACACGAGGAGCGAGGGGGTGTGGCACACACTGGGCTCGTACGGGCGGAGCATGACACCGTGTATCATTCGTTCATCTGTTTTGCAATATAAAACCAAAACAAACAAACAAAAAACGAAAACCATTTTCAGTTTTTGTTTCCAAAACCAAAACGACAAAATGGATAATGGCTCTTTTTCCGATTTCCCTTTTCCGTTCTCACCCCTGAGCTGGTTCGTTGTGTGGTGAGTGTGGCAACGCACTGTAATCGACACATGCTCCTTACCTCTCTCTCTTTGCTTGATTAACGACGACTAACATGTTCAGTATAGTATAGCACTGCAAGTAACAGGTCCTGTTAGCTTGACGAGCTTCAAAAAAATGCATCCCATAACGAGTATTATCATCGTGTAAGATGTGTAATGATATGCAATTAATTATAAAAATCCATCCATTTTGAATATCTGATCACTCAAAAAAATAATATAATATTTATATATAAAATATATAAAATAATCAAAAAAAATAAATAATAAATAAATAAACCTGGAATATAAAGTAACGTGGCATGTGTGTAGGTTGGCTGTATGCTAAATGTTTGTCTAATGTGCTATTTTTTTTCCTGTAGTTTGTTATTCATTATTGATTATTTTGCCTGACATACTTTGCCATCTTGTATGTATTGGGCACTATGGTCAATGTAGAAAGCATAAATGTAAGCATCTCATCACAGGATGCCCACATGGCAATAAAACACCTTGATTGGTGAAAACAGAGCTGGTCTATGATTTGGTAAACATGGCTTCTGGTAAACCCACTATCCAGTAGAAATGTCCATCTCCCTCTCCAGCTGTTTTATTCTACCAATCAGGAGAGTACCTTTTCCTCACCACCCCGAGTCGTGTTACTTATGTCAAGCTGCCGACTTTGGTCATGGGGAGGTGCTGCAGGGCATCGTTTATACCAGGGGTGGGGAGCCTGATCCATGGGGGGCCGGTGTGGGTTTTTGGAATGACCTCTCAATCAGCCAATAACTGTGGATCCCCAGGACTGGAGTTGAGAACCTCTGCTTTAATATTGGCTGATTGAGAGGTCATCCCAGTAACCCGCACCCACAAAGGTCCTCCATGAAACAGGTTACGTTACGCACTGCATGTATGGATGTATGTATGTTGTCTATATTGCACCTGTACCAGCTTCCGCCATTACACTACTTAAAGTCGCACAAACCTCTGTCTGATTTCCCTTGGGATTACACCTCTCTGTCGTGTATCTTGTGTTTTGTATTTACTGCCTGTCCATGCTATGCATAATTGTTAATCATCTATTGTGACGGTGTTTCCTACAGTAGCAAGCTGTGCCAACACAAAGTTCCACTGGCCTCGGTTGTGTGGCAGTGAAGATAAGGATTACTCCAACCTCTCTGCCTGATAGCTTCAGGTTACCTGCCTGCATGGTACCTTCCACTAAGCCCTCCAGTACAGCTGTTATCTTACAGGCCGTTTATCAGCTTCACTGAGTCCCTAACAATGAGCATTTCGGCTATTAGTATCTATTAGTAACTGATTCCGATTACAATGAGAGGGAGGGCCCACTTATTGCCGTATCTGTGAAGCTTGTGTGTCTAGGTGGTGCAGGATAATGTTAGCATTGGGTCACTGTGGCTCTGCTTTTACAGCAACACGCATCTCTCTGGATAAAAGTGCCGCAACACGCGCAGGATTAGGAAATTGATGGGCCTGCTGGTTTCTGTAGAACATACCAATATGAGGGCTCGGTGATGTCACCCCTAATCGAGCTGAACCCCAAAGGTTCTCTGGGGGGAATCTCTCACTGTCACCCCACTTTGGGGGGGAATGGATCCTACCCTGAATAGACAATCAAAAACAGACAATTGTCAGACCTGTGGCAATTTCAATAGTGTAATTAAAGTAATGACTACAGCACAATAGACAAAGGCTTACAGCTGTGAGTTTACGATTATAAACAAGGCAGGAACAATATCTTTGTAGAGCAGCACAGTGATTTGTAACAACAACAACACAGCAGTAAACAGGGCAGAGTATAAAAGCAGTAAGTCTGTGCCCTTATGCGAGGAAATGTTTATAGTTTCTTGCGCCCTTTAATATCTAAAACATGCAATATCCAATTGCTTTAATCTTAGTTAATTGCATCTCTTAATGATATTACTTTGGAAAGCACAACCCAATCATTTATATAGTCAGAATATTGCTTTATCCCAACCTTAATTCTCTTAGAAGTATGTGATGCTTTTACTACAGTGTTTTATTCTCTTTAAAACAGGGTCAAAATGGATTAATAATTCCTCTAGATACATAAAAGCCACTTTGTAGTTTGCTTGTATCTACAGTATGCATTCTTAATTAATTATTAATATGCGAAGTAATACATAATTAAATATCCAGAAAAAGAGGATATAACAGATTTGCAAACAACTGTTATGGTCAAGTTATCGTTATTTTGACCATTAATATTAGGGGACATTGAGGGAAATGGTTTATAATTAAAAAATACCTTTAAGGCAGAAAGCACTAATGAACATTACATTAACAACAGAACTTCTCAAATCACATGCCCCTGAGCAGGAAATGACCGTTTCCATGGAGATGGGTCTGTTCAAGTGAGGCTGATGATCCTCTTTTAACTTCAGCCATATATTATAGGGAAGATACTTTAACTAAGACAGCATAAGAACCATATCTCCCACACAGCACATATGGGATCTTTATGGGGTCAATTTAAAGTATTTCTGCAAGGGATCCCCTTTTAGGATCTCTTCATTTGATTTATTTATCGAGTCTCTTTATACAGTCTCTTCATAGGATTTATTTATAGGACCTATTCATGAGATCTCTTCATATGATTTTTGTATCAGATCTCTTCCTAGGATCCTTTAATGGGATCTTCCAAGAAAACACAAACAGCTGCAATCACCTGACCTTTGTGACTGAAGCATGTTTTTGCCATATATATTTCCACAATAATCTGTAGATTAATTTCCTTAATTTGAATGAATGAATAAATAAACGAATGAATGATTCACCACAGGGTAGCAGTTATTGTTCTTCCAAGCTGTCAAACCTGTGCCTACCTTTTGTTATGCTGGAATCTAATACTGAGGTTCTGCAGACATAACAGAAATTATATCAACAAAGAAACTTTTTGTATGCAGTGTTTTGGTGTCATAATCTATAGACATCTTTTCGTATTCTGAATATTCGTCTCCGCATCTTGGCAGTGGATCAATATGCATCAGACCCTGTAAGCAGCTACACGTGTAACCCTCTCAGCTGCTACTGACACGCCCTCCACGTGTTATCCGTGGGAGGAGGTGGATACGGGGCTTGAAAGGCAGGCCGGCATGCAAAAAAACCCACAAACGCTGCCGGAATAGCAAGCTGAGCATGTGCCACGGGCTACACTAACCAGCGGCTTGCTATCTGTCCCTGAGCCGCCTATAGATGAGGACATGGGGGAAGAATCTTAAAAAGGTGAACATTTTTTGTTTTTTTAACTCATTCCTCCCGTTCAACTTTCCTTATGGTTGTTTATTTCCCGGCCACCTTTACCCCCAAACGAAGAAGTGATTCAAACTTCCAACAGAGCACTATATCATGTGACACTGCTGACCCCGAAGTCCCCAGAGACTGCCTGTGCAACTACACGAGATCACCGGGCCCATCTGAACGAGGCAGCCACTGACATCTGGATTTGAAAGAGATTTCAGAGGCTCGACCTCATTGGCTTTAAAAAAACAACCAATGAGATGTCTTTGAAACAGCCAGTACCTTAAATTGTCCTGTCAGTCACTACTGGGACATTTTCCCATAAGGCACCAGGTGCTAGCAAAAGGTCCTTTTCTGTTTATGTTGGTATGTTTAGATCCACTACCATTTTTTGTTGCTTTTTTTTTCCCAAATTGATTTTCTCTTGCGCTCAGTTCTACTTATCAGTTATCTGACTGCAGGCTCAACACACTGGAGTGACACTGGATTCTCCGATTTGCGGGCCATCGTCATCCCCGTTCCCACTTCCCTGCAGGACAGCTAAGCGCAGCCACCTGACAGGTTGCTAGAGGCCACACTTTAACCCCTCCCTCATCGAAACACACTGTTTTACTTTCAGACTGTGGTGGTACCTGAACCGTACCCACATCTCCAGAAGTGATGTGAAACTAAAAACTGCATTGTATTACCTCTAATGAGTTGTATTACATACACTGTATAATGTATATGATGTGTTCCTTGTGTTGTGAACTGTGAAGCTTACCATAAGTATGAGCAGCGTATTTCATGAAAAATTTTATTTCAGTATATATTGTGTGGCAGTCATCCATCTAATGCTTCGTCTCAGAGAGCCCACAGTCTGTCTGAGGAAGCCCAGGACGCCTTCACCTGGACAATGAGGTGATTTCACGTTTGGGAATGAGGTAATTCTCCATCTGTCTGTGAAACAGAAACAAATTACATCATTGTCAATTTGAATACGGAACATTTGTCGATTATTCATTAATTCAACAAAATGAACTGGCGTCCTTTAAAGACGTGCGCAAGCTAACAGAGCAGAGAAAACTGAGAAAACTAGTGCCCATAGCTTCCAGGAAAGGCTCCGGACGCCCTGCGACCAAATAGGATAAGTGGTTTGGAAAACGGATGGATGGATGGAATTTGACCCCTTGAGGTCCCTTTATTTTGTAGTTTGTTTCGTTGTTTGTTTCCCTTTGTGTTCTGTCCTTCTTAATACACCTATTTTCTTTGACCCACTCCGTGGATCATCCCTTTTTTTCCTCCTTCATCATGCCCCACCATAACAATTAGAGTACTGGGATTTAAGGAGAATTGTGGTCGTGTGGAAATCTGTGGTCCAGGTCAGTCCGCTGCCCACAGGCCTAGTCATCTTCTCATAGGCTTCCGTGGAAAAATCCCCTGGGGCAAGCACCATCATCTCAGCAGGAATAAGGGAACTCTCAGAGAAACATGCACCCACTCCCTGAAAGGAACTACCATTACATTTCAGCAATCTACTGAGCTCCAGCAATCCAAAGGACTGTAATGAAATCTGCTGCATGTTGTCTGATTTGGTTTCTGTAGAATGAATAACGCAGTGTACTGTACTCCTGTAGCCATGGGCAACGTACCAAACGGGAATCATTTTAGCAAAACTGCTCAGCACTCAGCCAAAAGTATCACTATGATCTAATTATAAATGTGAATACAGCAAAACACTGTTTCTGAAGCCAAGCTAGTATGTGTAAAATCTCAAATGCAAGCTACTAAGCTATGGGATACTCAGAATAACATACACCATGTGGCAATAACTGGAGGTAAAGGTATAGAAGAGGCTAAATCCTCAGCAGGAAAATATCACACAAATGACAAGGGGGCTTTTTCACCGCACCAAGTACCGTACTTTTGATATAATACTTTCGGTACTTTCGCTTTTCCATTGACTTCGGTCGAGTACCAGTACCAAAAGTTCCATTAACGAAAGTGCCAAACCAGCTTGGGTACTTCTTTGGTACTTCAATACTTTGGGGTGGGGCTTGAAATGCTTTCTTTGTCGATTCGTTTTGCAAATAGCCTGCTGCTGAAACACAATACAAACACCACCTTGAAAACAGTCCGCCTTGCAAACTATAAGTAATGATAAATTAAGTAAAAAAAGATGGTCGTAGGAACAAATACAACAAAACGATCCAGATGGCATAACAAGAAATTAAAACACATTTTGCTGAATATAGTAATAGAGCATATGGTGTGCTGTCCGATGTGATTTTGTTATAAATATAGCGATGTGATTCAGTTGTAATACACATTGGGGTATTTATAAAACAGAAAAAGAGTTCATAAATGTCTAACAAACCAGTCTTCGAGTGATTTAAATGGCAAGGATGAAAATGGTTATGAATGTCTTGGAGATCGTATATGCAGCACTCATGCAAAAGCAGCGGAGGTAAACTTTAAACTGATTTTGAAACTAATAAGAATCTATTAAAGGAATAATAATTAAAATCGCAAATCTTTTTTTTTCCTATGACAAAGTAAAAGAGTAAACATATTTTAGCGAAACTTCAACCCCATGTGCTATAATGTCTGGACAGAATTGAAAGTAAGAAAAAGCATTATTTTAATACAGCTGACTAGCGATGTAAGAATTTTATGTGTATAACATTTGATGTTGGTATTAATATTGCACATCATCCAGCCCTATATTATGCTACAGCCATTTTATGAATTTAGTACAGAAAACTCCACCTGGTGCTGTGATGTCATTCAGCGCTGGTACTAGTTTGTACACCAGTGGAAAACCAAAACCTTGAACTACTGTACTTTTGGTACCTTCTCGAAGTACCCTATGGCACTGCACTGACTGTGGAATAGGATTATTCTCTGTATTGTGTGAGATCTCATATAGATCACATTTGGAGGTTTACCTCATTTAAATTAAGTGTGCATTCAAAATTTTAGCATTGGACACTTGCATAGTCTTTATGTTTATGATATGACAGGCACGTAACCACCAAAACACTGCATACAAAAAGTTTCTTTGTTGATATAATTTCTGTTATGTCTGCAGAAGCTCAGTATCAGATTCCAGCATAACAGAAGGTAGGCACAGGTTTGACAGCTTGGAAGCCCTGTGCATTACAAGCAGCACTTATCATGTTTTAAACCAACGAGCAGAGAGAAGATACATAATAAACCCAAGTTCACTCCATTCTGTGAAATTAAATATTCAGGTTCATTTTAAAGTCGAGTTTCCAAGCAACCAGCAAGATCAGCCTTCAAACCCTCTCTCCACAAGTGAACATCTGCCTGGACGGATTTTGAAAGTATCAGTTATGGATGAATCGTTTCTTATTTAGCTGATTAACTTCCTTAGTGATTCCCATGCAGCATCATACTGATATGCGAATAATTTACAGTATAAGCCACGGTACAAACGCAGAAGATGCAAAACGGTCACGCTGTTGTGCATAGGAAACGCCAGGAGCCTCATGTCAAGCTGCACAACTCAGCAGTGCAGCCAGTGCAAAGCGCTATAAACAACTAACACTTCTCAACCACAAACACGTTGATTGACTCTTTGTTACAGTGTGGGAACATTACGGAGAGTCAAGAGAACCCGGAAGCAGGAAACATATCGTCATACTCATTGTTATATAAGGTTTTCATGACCCTAACCAAGATTAGCGACTAGAAGATGGATGGATGAACAGATGGATGGAATCCTCTATGTTAATGTACGTCTGTAGAGAGAACATGTCCTAAAAACACAAGCGTTTTCATGCTTTGTTCATGAGTTTTTATTAACATATCACTCTGACAGAACGGGGGTTGGATGATGACACATTCCAGAAGCTCCACAAAGCCAGCCAGCTCCTTTTGAGGTCCCCTGTGGTGCTATAAATTCAGGAAGCTTTTCAGAGCGAAAATGGCGAGTTAGGAGACTCGCCGTCTTCATGGGACGGAAAGGAGCTGCTATCTGCCTGTGACCATGGGAAGGTCTGATGCGTGGCGGAGATGCTTGGCTGCTTCATTCTCTGCTTTGACATTTAGGCAGTTCAGTAATAACTGTGTTTGAGTATGTTTTTATTTGTGTTCCAGAAAGAAATTGTATTCTCTGACTGCCTTAATTTCCTTAAATGAAGGATGCAGAAAAGAACTGGCCAATTATAGGCTGGTATTGCAGCACCAGGTTGTATTTTAGGAAACAACTCATGCATGCTGTTTCAAATTGAAATGCCCTGGGGCAAAGGAGGGGTGTCACACCAAGGGGGGGGGGGGTTAAAAATGTGCTGATCCGGGGAGACGAGGATCTCTGGAAATTGTTGCAAATCTGTTATAAAAAGGGGTGTTTGGTATAATTTGCCAGCTAGGGTCCACCTCCTGCATCACTGAAGATGCCCTGTCAAAACATATTCAGGCAAATCATAATAAGGATATTTGAACCAATATTAGAGGCCAAACCTGTTACATTTACGCAGTGACACTAAATACTCAACGTGTTTTTACGCTGGAACAGTACCTCTTCTGCCCAGCTGTGCGAAAGGTGTGCATGACCTCAGAACCCCAAATAAGGAGGGTTTTTAACAAGCTTTCTGGCTACTACCTTTGCTTACCATCTTTGCAAAACGGCAGCTTTGTCATTGTGGCATGACCTGAAGCTATTTGTGTTTTTACTGTTATTTGTGATCTGTTTTTTTCCCCAGGTGCTGCTAGAACATGGTAACTACCAAGCTAATTCACCAACTGGCACACAGCTTGTTAATACAGACACACTTTATTACTGCAGATGTACTTTGTTACAGATGACTTTCTGTACTTCATTACAGCAGACTCTTTATGACTGAAGATGTATGTTGGAACACTGCTGCAGATCTGCCTCATTACCGCACATGACTTTCTGCGTCTTATCTAAGCAAAAATGCCCCCTGTGGAATTGTTTCATGTTTCCCATGTTGTTTTTGCTCTCCGGCCCAGTAAAATGTTCCCCATGTTACTTTCCAAGTTCAGCGTCAAACTATGAAAACCTAAAAAATAAACTGCAAGTTTTGTCTTAAATTTATCTGGCACCCTGGAGCTATTTTGTATCACTGCGGTTTTCATGAAATTTACATTGCGAATCTCAGGTACAAAAAAAAAAAAAATGGATGATTTTATTTTACAGTGCAGCAAGGATGTCATTTTGCGGTCTCTGCCACAGTGATAAACATATGGAAAGTTTACTAGAGAAGAAGGAACAAAAAACTTCTTACACTTTGTCTTTATAATGGAATTTAAACTTTATCGAATCAAACCTTTTACAGTTTGCCGAACAATGTAATTACGCCCTGCATTTAAGGTTACATTATAATCTAATCCTTAAGCCTAATGCTAGGGATGCTCTGTACATGCAGCACTTACATAGATGGGAGGTGGTTTCTAGTATGAATAGCAGTGTAGCATTTGGACTCTTGAATCTACCGATTCACTTTGATATGTACACAGAAAGCACACACTATTACACTGCATTTCTGTCCACAGTAAGGGTGATAATTGAGGTAGTACAAATATATGCAAACACCAAGTAGCAGTGAGAATTCCAAATAATGAAGGGACACTTTAATTGCTGAGCTCCAAGAAAGAAAAGAATAAGTCAAGATGGCTATCAGGTCAGCAAGGAGACTGGTGGCTGACTTTAATAGCACACTTGACCATAGAGCTATCTGCGGTGGCAAAACACTTCGCTTGGCTGTTTGAGCTTGTCTTTTTTTATTGCCTCTGTGCTTGTCACTGGAATTGGGGCCAGCCGCAGCTTAACAAGATAAGAAACGCGCGGACCCGGGGACAAGCTGGTCAGTGCCTTTCCACGTCTCACCAGCAGGGGCCGCCAGCGCTGTAAGTGGCATCCTGTATCATGCCACTGAACACATGCAGTAAAAAAGCTGTTTAGGTATTTTCTACTCAAATAAAGTTGGTATGAATTGTATATGTTTTCCAACCAATACACATAAAATCTTTTCTACATAACAGGCCTATTTAACAAGATACAATCATCCCCAAAGGGTTGGCCATGAACTAATGGGTTAGGCCCTCATTACCATTTCAGATCCCAAGTTCGGCAGAATGGCCACACCACAGTTGGCTATATAAATGGCTGACTCTGCGCTCAGTCCTCAGGCTTCACTCTCAACTCTACATGTGTGTGTCTTAAAAAGGAGAGCTAGATTGAATATGCAAAAAAGAAGAATGCACCTGTTATCATGCCAATCAATTATTTGTTTTGTTTTAAGTTTGCATTATCTCCCCATGTCCTTGTGGTTTGTTCTGGATACTCTTGTTTACTCCAGAAATTCTAAGTGAACAGGGTAAACAGCCTTGGAAAACAGACAGACACAGGCTGAAGCTGGTTTATTCTGTAAACCTTCTTATATTCCAGCACCGTCCGCCTGCTTTCTTGATATTTTGCCTATCAGCCATTTTTAGTTGTTTTGGCATAAATTTACTGCCCTACTTCTGACACGTGCTTTTCTGAAATGTCTGAAATTAAAGAAACAGCAGCCCGGATGCATCCACATTCGACAATTATAGACTTACTTCAGATGCCTGCACAGGTAACGTTACTGAAAAAGCTGTTTTCAGTCAGCTCAGTCATTTCTCAAACACGGATTCTGGAAAAATATTAGTTCTGCTGTTACTGGATCTTAGTGCAGCTTTTGATACTGTGGAACCTGAGTCTGGAGTACTTAGCTGGTTTCGGGTGTCTTCAGATGGCTTGGATTATTTTATTACCATGGGCAATGATATAATTGTCATAAGAGTATACTGTCATGTCATGCGGAATCCCACAGGGTCGAATTTTGGCCCTCGCTTGTTTATCCTCTATATACTTCCATTAGGTTAAATTTAGCAGGACAGCAAGACTGCAAGCCAAAGCCATGCAGACCACACCGAAATTTACTCAGGTCTTACATCAAATGACTACGGCCCCACTGACTCATTGTATCGACATAAAGAGCAAATAAATATCTGTACGACACAAAATTTCTTCAACAAAGACAAGACAGATGATATTTATTGGAAGAAAAGAGGAAAGAAAAATACTTAAATACTTACCTGGAATCTACAGCCCCAAAATTAAAAATCACGACAGAATTCCTGGTGTGCTAATAGATGCAGATCTCAATTTCAAGAGCCATATCAAAGCTGTAGCTAAATCAACCCTTTATCATCTCAAGAATGTATAAAATCAGAGCATTCAAGTCAGACCAACAAAAACTTTTTTGGCACATGTGTAACCAGGTCATGGTTGTGATGCTGCATTATTAAGCGGTAGCATTAGCGTTGATGTCTCCTTTAAGAGCCCGCGAACTACCGCGATACTGTTGGGTGATCGGTAGTTGCAAACCGTACTGCGTTCCGGGCATATTGAGGCTAATGGTGAAACCTGAGGCAGGTGTCTACGGGAATCGGATTTAATCTTCGGGTGAGTTTGTGTACTTTTTAATAAAACCAGGGAAATAGATAAATAGAAAATAAATCTTAAAAAGCCTCATCCAGGAAGATTTAATTATATGAGCTGGTTTGGCTGAAATTTTGGCAAGTTAGAAATACTGAAGTGACATGGATAACACGTGTGGAATCTTGTGCGTTAAGAATACATATTTATCTAGGTAAATGCAGTATTGGCTTAGGTTGTGAAATGTGTGATATGTTATGGCCGGTAAAATGTACCAGGGAAATCATATTTCATTAATAAGTGTATGCCATGATGGTCCTTTTAGCCACGAGTACAGGCCTGGTGCAGAGGACTCGTGTCAGAGCCGTAACAGATGAGATTTGTGGGTAAGTGGAGGAAAAGTTTTACAAGTGTAATTGAGAATGTACACAAGTTGTATGTATGCATATAAGTGTACTGTGCTGATGTAATGTGTTTTTTTTTGGTTTTCTATTCTTTCAGTATCACCACTCCTGTTTTTGTTGGGTTTCTGGGTTTGGTTACCTTTTCCGGTTAATGTGAATACTGGACCGGGTGTGTCTGTTTTTTGACCTGCAGTCTGTACCATCATACATTGGATTTTATTTGGATGAAAAATTGATGTTT
>JAODUD010000107.1:29750085-29762274 GCA_026784285.1 Stomatorhinus walkeri
TGTGTGCTACACTGCATAGGCAGGGTGTGGTCTACACTGCATAGGCAGGGTGTGGGCTACACTGCATAGGCAGGGTGCGGGCTACACTACAAAGACAGGGTGTGGTCTACACTGAAATTGACAGGATGTGATTGTGACTGCATAGACAATACATGCTCTGCATTTTGCAGAGAGGGCATGCCCTACACTGCACAGACAGGATGTGACTGTAACTGCATAGAGAGGACATGCTCTACACAGACAGGATGTGATCATCACTGCACTAACAGGGTGTGCCCTAAACTGCACAGAAAGGGTGTGTTTGTCACTGCATAGAGAGGACATGCTCTACACAGACAGGATGTGATCATCATTGCATGAACAGGGTGTGCCCTACACTGCACAGACAGAATGTGATTGTTATTGCATAGTGTGGTCACACGATGTGCTTTACACGATACAGACATGGCATGTTCTACATTGCACAGACAGAAAATGTCCTACATTACACAGACATTATACTGCACAGATAGGGTATGAGCTTCACTGGACAGACAGGAAGTGCCCTGTACTGCACAGGCAGAATGTGCCCTACACTGCACAGAAAAGAAGTCTTGTTCATCGCACAAACAGGATGTGATTGTCACTGCATAAACAGGGCATGCTGTACACTGTATAGACAGGGTGTGATCATCACTGCATTGACAGGATGAGAAATAAAAATAACAAAGACCCTGCTATTTTTTTTGTGTATAATACAGTCAACACATTTAAAAAAGAGTGGGATGCTTCTGAGCACTGTATTTTTAAATGCAACACAGAATGCGGAAAATGCCTCATTTGTATAAGTAGACATGTCCAAATCCCATGACTTTGTGCTTTCTTTGTGCATTTTGTTTATATATTTTTTTTGACAGTACTGCATAGTTCTCCTGAGAGGACTCTGTTTGTACGAGTATACAATTAAGCAAGAGTCGACCAAGCTTGATGAGACGCACTGTGGAAAACTCAAACTCAGCACAAATACCCAGCAACACACAAGGCAACAATAGAGGGACGTTTCATTAAAAGACATGGTGGAATCATAAGAGTAATCACTTCTGCAGGACTCTATTAAGTGTATAGCAAGGGCCCATGGCGATTCATTGATTAGATAATCCACCTGACTGTATAGTTATACTATAAGTAATTTATCTTCTGAGCTATTTTCTTTGAAAAAGCAAAAGTCATTCAATAAAATGGGAATAAAACAGTACTCGGTGGGAACAGAACAAAAGAACAAAGGTATATGTAATACAGCCACTGAAATGTGAGTTTCGGGAGTACAATAAAGATACATGTAACAGCCACTGAAATGTGAGTTTCGGGAGTGCAACAAAAATACATGTAACAGCCACTGAACCCATGAGTTTCGGGGGTGCAACAAAAATACATGTAACAGTCACTGAACACGTGAGTTTCGGGAGTGCAACAAAAATACACGTAACAGTCACTTGTTACGCTTCGGGCTCAGGGGTCGGGCAGGCAGACCGGCAAGGGAGTCTGAGGTGAAGGCAGGAAGCAGGGTTTATTGGCGAACAACACGGGGAAGAGTACGACACGTAAGGGAAACATCCTGGAGACATCAGGGTAACGTCAATGACAGACCTGGGGAGACTAACTCAGACACGGACTAAATACGAAAGACAATCAGGCACAGATAGACAACAGGCGATAACCATTAGGAATGGACACGAGGTAACGAGGGGGGTGTGGCACACATGAGGCTCGGACCGGCGGATCATGACATCACTGAATTCTGGAGTGCAATAAAGATACGTTTAACAGTCACTGCACTGGTAAGTTAATAAGGAACACAAAGATATGTATCACAGCCACTGAACACATGAGTTTTGGGAACACAACAAATATATATAAAACAGACGCCGAACAAGTGACTTTTTAGGAGTACAACAAAACAAACATACTTTATTTGCCATTTGTACAAGTACAGGCATATTGAAATCCTTCTCCTCACTGACCCCATCTTGCTCTCCATGGCTTGGTGGCCACAACGCAGGGTCAGCATGCAGCGCACCTGGAACTGGGGTGTACAGGAACAAAATAAAGACATGTAACAGTCACTGAACACATGAGTTTTAGGAGTATGACACAGCAGTAAGTGATGCTTATGAAATTGAATGGTCAGCACTGACTTTTAAAGTACAGCTCATAATGTATTAAAATACAGAAATTTCTCATTTACAATGTTACCTTTTCTTTTTTACAATGTTTTCCTTTGTCTTCCATGCCCATTTGTCTGTTACAGGGTCGAGTCCATAGCCTATCCCAGACTTATGGAGCCATGGAGGAGACCTGAGCCCTGGTTCCTGAGGTGTGAGGCAACAATGTTAACCACTGCACTACTGTGCCACCCAAAATTAAAATAAATAATAAAAACACGTAATGTGTCAGGTAAAAGTGTTCCCTTTTGAATAATGGAAACACCAAAAATGTATAATCATTGACATAAAAACACTAATTTATAGGTTAACGGGGAGTTATGCTATTCAATAATCAAAAAAGTCAGATACAAATGTTACAACTGTCAATATGAATATGAATGGACTTCTCCAGCCCTGTATTTAGTTGCATATGAGTTGCATGTGATAATCATAACAGATAATGTGCCTTGTAAAATGCTGTAGCATCGACGCTTAATATTCATTTTAATGATGGATTCCAAATGACTCTTTCCATCAGGGACAGCTGTGATAATTTTAATGAGAAAACAAAAAGAAGAAATTATTTCTATAATTAGCCCCTACCTGATGTTGCCATAGGCAGTGCGCTGTGGGGTCAAAGGTCACATCAAGGGAAGATGCCACATGTTGAGGTGACAGGCAAACACAATTAAGAGCAGTACTGCTCACAGAGTGCTACCTGAACTTGAGAACTCCCTAATGTATAACAAGACAATACAAAGATGTTATTACACAGAATATTCTTTGGGGTATATTTTTAATAAGAATAACATTTAGCTAGTCTTAAGATGATCTCTGTCTGGTAAACACTGCAGCCCAAGCCAATCTTTGCCCTTTTTTCAATGACTTATTTATGAAAGGTCTTCTGTACTTTCCTTACTCCCTCTGCACAGGATGAAAACACTATATTTACAGCAAATAAAAATGGTTCAATGTGAGTGGAGTAATGAAGTCCCTTAATTCGCTTTGCAATGATTAGCAAGTGAGAAAACCAAGCGAGGTTTTACCAAATGGCGATTAATGTAGGTGTTCATGTCATTACATTATTTCTGCTCTGCCTCCTCAATTAATCACCTTGTCATAATAAAACAGAAAAGTACCCATGGAAACCAATTAGATGTTTAATATTAATTGGACAGCCAGTGAATTCAGCTTTGACTTTTCACCTTTTCCCTTCTTATATGCAAGAAGCTGCTTTTTACTTTTAACAAACTTTGCATCAAGTTCTTCTCAGCTTTATGGCTAAGAAAGGACATCACCTGGGGCAGAGTGGACTTTCTTCACTAGCCTGTACCCATAGGAGAAACCCACACTCACTGTTTCCCTTTTACAGCATCAGATTTCCCTGTAAACATGCCAGGCTGTGAGCTGCGTGCCTCTCCGCAGCACTTTCCAAATGAGTTTCAAAGAAAATCTATCACAATAATGTGGGCCTATTTGGTAAGCCGGACCGCTGTAATCGATGCTTTTTTAAGGCACTGTGGTTCCCAGTGGAAGTTTTATTATGATAAATAAATTCGAGATTCCCTGGAAAAACGATTTACCGAAAATTTCACAGACGTACATATATATACATCTACTAAGTCACAAGAGAACCTTTCTTTCAAGGAATTGATTTTTTTCCCCATTCTGTCCAGCTTAACTTTCATTTCTATTCTGGTCTTGCAAATTAAGAATATGTGCTATATTATAGATGTAAGTTACATAAATAAGTTATAAACAGTGACATTTCCCTATTGGTGGCTCTTATTGTCATGCGATTCCGTTAACCCTTCCATCTCTGTCTCTCCCTCTCTCTCACGCTCTCTCTCTTCCTCTGTTGCTCCATCCGGCCCAGCTCTCCCCCTCTCTCTCCCTCTCTCTCCATCAGGCCCTGCTTTCATTGCACCATTATGCAGTCCCCGGCACATTCCTCTCCCATCGCCAGGAGTGGTAATGAGCCACGTTACAGTACGCCACCCTGTCGGACATGCCTGCCCGCTGTAGTTTTCTCTGGATTTATTGCCGACTGCATCCCTTTCAGAGGACACAGTGCTGCAGTGATGAGATACGATTATGACGTAAGCCCCTGATCTCCCAGTAACCGGCCTTGGCCACATGGTCTGTCTTCTGCCGCCTGGCGCATGGTGCAGTTGGACGGTAGAGACCAGGCCTCTCTGCCACAGCATCTTTGATAACAGTCATCTCTGGTCATGTGCACACTGAGAGACATTTCATAATAAAGGGACCAATGAACACCACTGTCGCCATGGTAATTAGTCAGATGTTTTTATTGAAATAAAATTGACTATGGATCTTTAAGAATGGCGGCCAAATTTTTGGGATTTCAATGTCTGCAGCCCGCTCTGTGCTGTTGTCTCTAAACATAAATGTTTTGTTGGTTGTACAAAACCCATGAGCTTTGGTGAGTCCCTGTGTAGCTTCTAGAAAGAAGCATATTTATTCCTATTTGTTCCAGGCAACTGGAGGGCAGAAAAGTGGAAGATTGTGCTGCTCTTAGTGATGGTGAAGTGAGAGCTAACAAATCTGTGCATGCGAAGATTAAGCAGGCATCCTTGACATCACAAAATACATGCTGCAGTTGCAAAAAACAGCTACATATTGTACTATATGAAGTGGAATGCGTAGGTATTGCAAACAGCCCCAGTACTTTTAGAGATCTAAAAGGCAATACATGTATAAAACCATGAGCTTTATACAGTGTGTCAGGTGTTGACAAAAACCTGCAGAGAAGAACCATCCTTAGCTTACCTTCCATCATTAGCTGAACTGGACCACAGAAATCTTAAGTGTAGAACCAGGGTGCCAGTCAGTCACAGGGGAAAAGGCAGGGGACACCCCGGATGGCATGCCAGTCCATCAATGGGCTCAAGGCAGGGGACACCCTGGACGGGACACCAGTCCCTGACAGAGCAGAGGACACCCTGGATGGATTTCCAGTCCATCATAGGGTGCAAGGAAGGGGACAACCTGGATGGGAGACCAGTCCGTCACACAGTGCAAGGGAGAGGACACTCTGGATACCATGGCAGTCCATTGCAGGGAACACACTCACATGACAAGGGCAACTTAGAGACCTTGAATTGCTAAAAAAAAAAAACAAATAAATATTTGAAGCTAAATTATACAGCATACGTCTTCCAGTTGTGTTCAAATTCTTTTATATGCATGTAAATGATAAAACTTAGATATACAGGACATGGATTTGGACACTAAAATACCCCACAGCTAATTGGGAATAAATTTCAGGAATTCTCTATGGTACAGAGGCATGGAAACCCGGCCTCTCTGCCACGGCATCTTTGATAACAATCATCTTTGGTCATGTGGACACTGAGAGACATTTCCTAATAAAGGGACCAATGTAGGAATAGGAACACCACTGTCATTATGGTAATTAGCTGAATATTGTTATGGAAATAAAATTCCCTATGGATCTTTAACAATGGCGACCAAGTCCATCACAGGGAGCGAGACCAGGGACCCCCTGGATGGGATGGCAGTCCACCACAGGGCACTGGGCAGAGGACCCCCTGGATGGGATGGCAGTCCACCACAGGGCACTGGGCAGAGGACACCCTGGACGCGATGCCAGTCCATCACAGGGCAGAGGACACCCTAATGGTATGCCAGTCCATCAGGACACCCTGGATGATAATTCCCTATTTAAACTAATTAAGCATACCTGACAGGCTGGCTTTATATTTAAGCTCCTGCTGGAATTTCTTCTCATTTTCCTTGTCACGGTGTTGTCATGAGCTCAGCATGAGCTCCTACTTTGGGGGTGGAGGGAGGGGAGAGGGTAACGTTTAAAAGGAAGGGGGTGTCCCATTTGGGTCTTGCAGCTGTTGTCACTCGCAAATAATGAGGTTTACCATTGCACTGACTGTCCCATAGGGGTTTGACCTTGGAGACGGTATGTGGCTGGATGGGTTAGGATGCTGTGTCTGTGATCGGAAGGTCACTCGTTTAAATCCCATGGATCCCCGGGAGTGATGTTGCCGTTGGGCCTCTGAGCAAGACCCTTAACCACAGGATGCTCCAGGTAATGGCTGATCCTGCTCTCTCAATGGCACATCACTTTGGATAATAGCATCTGCTAGATAAGTAAATGCACCTGGTCTTGAATCTACTACTGGCGAAGCTGCCAGTTAAGGGCACTGATGTGGTGTGACTTGTGGGGCAGGTGATGATGAAAGATCTCCAGATGCAGGGACGATGAAGAGGTGTGGATTCAATTTAATGAGAGCTTGTCAACCTTATCCTCTGCATAAGGATCATGCACTGAGATTCCTCCAGAACTTACTCATCTTATGAAAGGTAAGTAGAAGAATTCAAAAATGATATTTGACTGAAATGTCCACAGTTTGTTCACACAAGACATTAGCGTACACACTGCTTTTGAAAAGTGTTCAAATTAAAGCAAATTAAATAAAAGGGGTCTGGATGCCAATGTGTTAAACATCGAATTCCAATTTGTTATGGATCAAGCCGCAAGTTCAGATTATAATGTAATGCAGTCACTTCCTAAAATTGGATCAGATGATAGAATAAAATTAAGGATTCCAGTACCGGACTTCTATATGCAGTGGGCCGGAAGACACAGATTGTCTGGTTCTGTTGTTTCTCTGAATCTACCGAAGTGTCATTTATCTCTAGAATACGATAATCGCATTCTCTTTGTCTTCATTTTCAAGCATGTGATGACTGCTCTGAGCAGATACTGTAAAACAGACGACAAGACATGTACAGAGTAAGCATTATTGATCATATTATGTTAGAGATCATATTATCAGTGTCTGAGTGTCTGTACTTCCCGTTGGTCATACCTGGGGGGTGAGTGCATGTTGGAAGCCAGCCTGTTCTGAATGTAGAATTGCATCTGTATCTGCGCAGGGTTTTGAAGGAACTATTTTCATGTCACAATAGAGTTACAATAACATTACAATAATTATAAAGAACAGTGAGTATGAGATCATACAGGAGAACATCTAATTAAACAAAAACAAGCAAATAGTTACTTCAATATTAGTTCAAATACAAGAACTAATGGCCATACAGTAGGTGGAAATTAGCTGGAGAACATTTTTAACTGAATTTGAGAAAGCACTTTTTACACAGAGTGTAGTTAGATTATGGAATAGTCTTCCTGTTAGTGTAGTGCAAGCTAAAACCTTGGGTTACAAGCTAGACTAGATTTGAACAACTTTAAGCAATCAGTTGAATTCTCTCCAAAAGAGCTTAATTGGGCAAATGGCCTCCTCGTTTGTAAATTCCTTATGTTCTTATGTTCTAAATTATATTTTGCAAGAATATCTCGGTCTGTTTACAATCAACCTGAATTGGCACAATAATTGTATGAGCATGAAAATGTCACTGTATTTACTTGCCTTCATTGATATGTGAGGGAATTAAAACAGAAAATTCTGTCAGAGACAGAATATCATGGAGCAATGGAAGACTAAGGCTGTGAGACTGCATCCAATGGAAGGGCGGAGAAGCTGTAGCAATGGGATGGCTGAGAGATCTGTATTCAATGGGAGGGCCGAGAGGCTGTTTCCAATGGGAATGCTTTAAGGCTGTATCCAATGGGAGGGCTGAGAGACTGTATCCAGTGGGAGGGCTGAGTGGCTGTAGCCAATGGGTGGGCTGAGAGGCTGTATCCAATAGGATGGTTGAGAAACTGTATCCAATGGGATGGCTGAGAGGCTGTATCCTTTATATTTTGGTTATAGAGAATTCACTGAGGATGGAAACCCACACATTATTGATAGGCTCTATATTTCAGGACATACTTGATAGCCCAAAGAGTAAAGTTCCAAAATACTTAAGTATGTCACAACCTAAGAATGACGTCGTTATCAATAAACATGTTGTGTAATAGAGGCTATTCAAACCAGTTCCTCACTGCTGGGTGTTGACAGGCAGATCAATTGCTTTCCATCTCACTCTATGATTTCTGGTTCAAGTAACCATGCTCAGTAGAGCACAACATTTATTAAACAATTGCTTTTCAGGAAATGATACACAGTGGTGGCTTTTGAACGCTATGGAATGTAGCTAAGCTACATATTGATGACTGAAAATCACATTCTCATCGTAACAAAAAAACCCATTTTAATTGTATGTTAAATTATTAGCTTTGGTTTTCCTTAAAATAAAGGGTAATTGTAGTTTCTGAATATTTCAGACAATAACATGCAAAAAATGAATACTGATATGCATTTTCATTTTTCATAATTTTGGGTTTTTATCTGCTCTTAATTATTGCATAGGTGACCATATGGTATGTCCTGCTTGGACACATTCCCTTCTAATGAGATCAGATTCACAATTACAGACTGGGCGTTCTTGAGGAACCTTACTCACCCCGAGAGAAGCCCGGGAGACAATGTTCAAACCGGAGCCGGCACCTGCATGCCGTCGAGCCCTTGAAAAACCTTCGCTGATTAATGTGTTTCTGAGCATGTGAGAGGCTGGAGGTTTGTGCTGGGCCCTCGTTCACTTCTTGCCATCACTGTGGCAGTACTGAAGCTGTCACAGAGCCAGCTGTGGGCGGTCACCACCTCGGATGCTAATGGAACGTGACGTTGCGTGTTGTCACAGTGATTAATTGTACACGTCCTTCACCTAGAAGGTGACCAGACAGAAACGTGCCCCAGATACGGGTCTTGTTTTCCGGAATGTTCTTTTGAGGGCATTCACCACCTTCTGTTATTCAGTGGCAGAGCAGAGGATGTGTAAACATGTGGTTATTGGTGCATATTGGGACATAGTAGGCATGTGCAGGTGGAGAGGATGTGTACACATGTGGTTATTAGTGCATACTGGGACATAGTGGCCATATGGAGGTGGAGAGGATGTGTACACATGTAGTTATTGGTGCATACTGGGACATAGTGGGCATGTGCAGGTGGAGAGGATGTGTACACATGTGGTTATTAGTGCATACTGGGACATAGTGGCCATATGGAGGTGGAGAGGATGTGTACACATGTAGTTATTGGTGCATACTGGGACATAGTGGGCATGTGCAGGTGGAGAGGATGTGTACACATATGGTTATTAGTGCATACTGGGACGTAGTGGCCATGTGGATGTGGAGAGGATGTGTACACATGTGGTTGTTGGTGCATACTGGGATGTAGTGGGCATGTGCAGGTGGAGAGGATGTGTACACATGTGGTTATTGGTGCATACTGGGACATAGTGGGCATGTGCAGGTGGACAGGAAAGAGAATCACTCGATTCATGATTACGGTGGCATCCCAATGACCTCACCTAGATAAACATCCAAATATATATGTGGAATTGAGTTTGTTTCTGAATGTGGCTCATTCTGGCTGTCTTCTTCATGCTTATTGATTTCATTAACCTGATCTGCCCTTTACCCATGTTTACCATCCATCCATCCATTTTCTACACCCGCTTATCCGACTGGGTCGCGGGGGGTCCGGAGTCTACCCAGAAGCAATGGGCACGAGGCAGGGAACAACCCTGGACAGGGGGCCAACCCATCGCAGGGCACACTCACTCACCAGTCACACACACAGGCACACCTACGGGCAATGTAGCAACTCCAATCAGCCTCAGCATGTCTTTGGACTGTGGGGGGAAACCAGAGTACCTGGAGGAAACCCCACGATGGCACAGGGAGAACATGCAAACTCCACACACAAGGAACCCAGGTCCCAGAGGTGTGAGGCAACAATGCTAACCACTTCACCACCATGCCGCCCCCCCATGTTTACCACTTATAATAAATTCAAATAAATGATAGTGATCAAGTGAAGGCTTTGAAGTAATCACAGTATGCCTCGTTTGGCCAAGTGACCTTTGTCAGAAAATGGCATAAAAAGGTTTAAAAAACCTACCTGATTTTTGTTTTTTAGTTTGAAAAATAAAATCTAAATTTATAATGTATATTTTTCAACATTGTATATTTCATAGCCTGAATACCATTTGAATACCATTTGAAGGATGTCCCTATGGGTTATCTTTCACCAAAAAATATTCTGAAGTTCTTCAAGCAGGAACATACAGATGTCTAATGGACAAAATATATGAAATAAATAAATACGTTCCTAATGTTGTAAGTCCAGGGGACTCTGTTTCCACTTGACATAGCTATAGACCAATAAACAGTGGAGACACTCCATTTTCATCCCAGGTAAATGGCATCATATTTATTGATGTTCCACAGCTGCAGTGAACCAATATGGCGGTATATCCCAGGCGGCAGAATAGCACTTCTCTGACAAAAATGCTTGTATTTCAAGAATGTGGGAAGGTCATTTTAAAGAAGTATTATTTCGAAGACTCTGAAGAATCTGACAATACCCAGGTAAATCCTGAGAATTAGACACATAATTGAATATATCTCGCTGAAGTCAGTCAGATCCAGATAGCGGGTTCATCAGGTTATTCAGGTTAATAATTCAAAACGAGTCAAAATTTCTGCATTTTGCTGCACATTGACCATTCCAAGTGCAACTGTTTTTTCTGCCCCGTAAGGGAACTGTTCCCTAAACCCTATTTAACACTAAACCTAAACCATGATCACCATGGCAAACAGCTGCTCCTGGAATGTGGCTCACATGAAGTTGCTTGTTTGATGGGAAAAGCCTGAAGGCGAATTACCTGCTGGGTGTCAGCTTCCCCTCGGATTCCTGTCACTTTAACCGCTTCTTGGCGAAACAACACCTGCCTGAGTGACCTTCATTACTGAGACGCCGCAGAGACCCCAAAAGTCACCTCCCTCACAGTGACAAGCTTTTCTCCTGCTCATGCAAACCAAAAATAATGAGAGTTCGATGCACAAACAGTGATGTTAATTGCTGAATTACCTCAGGAAATATGCCTGTGTATTACATAACAGTCTTACCTCACACAGGTAAGGAACGGACAGAAATAAGGAATGGACATTTATTAGTAGAGCAGAATGTAATTTCCAAAGAATAAAATAACTAGGATATTTAAGTGACTCTTATCTGCGTTAACTCATAAAGAGATAATTATGCAGTAAATGAACCTTCTTAGTGTTCTCATGAAACTAACTATTAAAAGTATAGAGAACACAATGCGAAAATGAAACTGGCAATAGCAGTGCTAAGGGTTCACTGAGGATGGAAACCCAGACATCACTGATAGGCTCTATATTTCAGGACATTCTTGACAACCCAGAGAGTAAAGTTCCAGAAGCCGGCACCAATGAAAAAGCAATTTTCCTTGACCCACATAATAAACACCACTTGGCAATAACGGCTACAAGTAATTTGCTCCAGGACGGGTTTGAAAGACAGAATTTCATAGATCAAATTAATATTGCTATAAGGAGAAACTTAGAGGTATAACCATCTATAACCCACTAGAAAATAATCAGTGGGGGAAACAGTACATATGCAGTGTATCATGACTGCCTGTTCGGGGGAGTCTGACCCAATAAAGCACAATGGCTGCTCACTGTGCCAAGACAGACCCCCCCATGCTGCTGTCGGCACCTCAGGCTGTGAGATTAATGAACATGTGCTCTGTCCTTCCCATGGCTCTGGGTTCTTATCCACAGAGGGCTGGCCCGGGAACAGCCTTTCATTGGACGTCAACCTAAATAATTGAGTAAAACAATCATTTCAGAATCACACTTAGCAAAGCCTACTGCGTGATGGGTAACTTTCATAAAAAAAGACAAGTATCCATGCAACGTATAGAAATACATGCCCTAGACTGCTAAGACAAGTATCCACGCAACGCATAGAAATACATGCCCTAGACTGCTAAGACAAGTATCCATGCAACACATAGAAATACATGCCCTAGACTGCTAAGACAAGTATCCATGCAACGCATAGAAATACATGCCCTAGACTGCTAAGACAAGTATCCATGCAGCGCATAGAAATACATGCCCTAGACTGCTAAGACAAGTATCCATGCAACGCATAGAAATACATGCCCTAGACTGCTAAGA
>JAODUD010000107.1:29765098-29777055 GCA_026784285.1 Stomatorhinus walkeri
CGGGTTTTTGGGATGACCTCGCAATCAGCCAATAATAAAGCAGTTGTTCTCAGCTTCAGTCCAGGGGACCCACTGTTATTGGCTGATTGAGAGGTCATCTCAAAAACCCGCACCGGCTCTCCATGGGTTCACCGCCCCTGTTCTAAATTGTGATTTAACCATGCTCAGTTCACTCTTCCAAGTTAAATCTGACTTCAGATTTTCCCTCTTACCCAGCTTCCTCTTCCTCCCTTTGGTCTGAGGTCCCCGATTTCGAGGTGCCTTGCCTGGCTTCCTGGTCTGCAGGGAGACTCATTTTACTGATATCTTCCTCCTTTATAGGTAGGTAATCTCCGTGGGCAGAATTTCTGTTAAATGTTTCCCTGAGAAAGGTGGAACATGGACAAATTGCAAGAGCAGTCAATCCACCAGGTAGTCTGCATTTTAGATGGTTCTTACTATAACGCGACTTTGTTTTCATCAACCTGTATTGCTACAGTCTTGTAATTTTTTGCATGCTATGCATCAAAGTATTTCTTATTTACATCATCGAATGTTTGTGACGTACACCACAATGGCCCTGATGCCACTTTCGATTTCGTCTTTTGACTTAAATTCTATTCTGAAATTGATACTTTCCATATGCTCCCATTATTGACACACAATGAGCTATACCGATCTTTTGGAAGTGCATTTTACAGTACAAGACCTTTAAAATAAAGAAGGCTAAACGACAGATTAGGTACCGTTACAAAAAACGTAATACAGTATACAAACACAGAGGTTAAATCCAAGACATTTTAAACTTGCATTTATCCATTTTCAATTTCAGAATTTGCTTATGACTGGTGACAAATGTAAAAACAAAAGTAGATTTTATCCAGAGTGGAGAACGAAGTTGAGGATTTGTTACACTTCCAAAGGTCATGGAATGAAATGTAAATGTATAAAATCCTATATGCAGCCTTGTTCTAAATTCCTATCCGGAACAGGGTCACACCTCTACCTACTTATGCCAGAAATCACAGCAAACACCCTGAAAGGGAACCCACAACATCAGAGACTCCCTATTGCAAACTTCCTATTTAGACACTTTTCTGCTTTTGTGAACTACATTTGTAGTAAAAGACTATAAATAATAGTTTAATAACTGACTATTACTAAAGGCTCATGGCCAGATAGCTGGTTGCTTAAGCCTCTGTGGTAACTTAGTGCTACTGTGTCCCTCCTCAGTCCTCACCTGTATAGTTAGTAATATCCCACAAAAATCAAGGAAAGTGAGTAATCAAGTATTCAAATTTTCAAATTCTTATATGTAAACTTACCGGTTGAGGCTAAATGAACGCACTTCACTCCGTGCCTGACTTAGGGACTGTGTGATCTACTTTCATTTAGTAAACAAGTTAGACAAGTTAAGTGGTGCTTTTCTATAACTAGTTCTTCCTCCTTCCCTTTTTTGTGAACCATCCTATCGTTTATGGTAAACAAAAACAAAAATATAAACATCATACTTAACATTACTATTGAGTTTCAGTGTACATTCTGTGTACTTAATAATTAACCATAACTAACCATTCATTTACTTGTACCAGATTGGTGGATAGATGAATTGCCAAAAATAATCATAAGACTTTGCAGTAAGTTTCTCTGTTATCCATGTACAAGGGTAAGGAGGATCAGATGAGGAAAGGGGAAAGCCTGCAGGGGTCTCTGCTGGCCAAACAGAAACACCCCAAGAGTGATACAGACACGTCCACTATTGCAAGTGCGGGAATTATGAACAGCAGGAGTGAGCTGATCTGGAAGTTTTAAGCTTTTAACAATTACTAGTAGCATAGCGATTTGCAATCTTTGTAAAAACTAAGGTTCCAGAGGTGGAAGTAGTGTTTAACGCAAAAATCAATGCGAGTAACATGAAAAGAGCAACGGATGATTTGGGAGTCGTTAGCTTGGGCTGTTGCGCGCACTTGCAGCTACGGTCTGTGATAAGCAAGGGTTTCTATTGCAACGAAGTCGCTGCTGCCAGCGAGACAAAGCTTGCGGAGCATTTAAAGCATCCGCCACTTGCTTATACTCTCTTTGAAGATATTCAAGTTGAACTACAGACGTTTGGAAGTAGATTAATGACTGATTAATGATGAAGTCGTTGATGCAAAAAAGCATGTTGAATTACACTAATCCAATAAAAACGTATTGCATTTAATAATGCTTGAATATTTGAGGGCTGTAATTTAATGTGAATATACATTTAAACATCGAATATTTCAAATGAACATATTTCAGTTGTATTTTCATTGGTAGAATAATCAATCCCAAATATTTGACTTTCACAATTCTGTTCCGAAACAGTTTATAAAGTTGATTTTTATAATTCAATCACCTGAATTCAGTTCATTTGCAATGTGTTTTAATGCCATCTTCATAATTCAAGAGGTAATATTCAATATTTTGGAACTGAATTGTGAAAGCTATTCAATTGTACAAGTTACTCAAGCGGCTTCGGTAAATAAAGGAACCGTCCCCTATTTGAAGACGTACGGTATATAACACTTGTTACCACTCACCAAAAGCTATCTCGCAAACTCCCCATTTTCACACTTGACTTTTATGAACTACTGTTTATAGTAATAAACAAGTTGAACCATAAATAAAAACATTGCACAATTGGGACTCGACTTGGGGCAACATTTTTGTGAGTATTAATAAAAGCTTATCACCAGATGGATGGTTATATAGATAATTTAAAAATCCGAATTTCTAATATTTTTGCATAAACCGGTGTTCAATCAATTCAATCTCTCTGACCAAGCTCCTGAAAAAAATAGCTGTTTATTTAGTAATATCCCACAAATATCAAAGAAAGCAAGTTATCTAATAGTCATTAGACTTTGTCAAATTCTTATATGCAACCTTACAGTTTAATGCAAACTTAAACACTCCACAGCAGACTCAGAATTACATTATCTACTTTCGTTTAGTAAAGAAGCCAAACGAGTAAAGCGGAGTGTGCATCTTTCTTTATAACCAGCTCTTCCTTTAGTCTATACCAAAATACAGGGGGTCCTCGGTTTACGTCGGTCCCGAGTTACGATGTTTCGTGTTACGACGTGGTTACTCGGGCTACGTCATAGGACGGCGAAGCCATTTTGGCTAGCTGCATGTGTTTGGTTTTGTGAACTTTTTGCCTTTCATTATGGCTCCCAAGCGTAAGGCAGACTCTTCTGATGGAAGTGCATCGAAGAAGAGGAAAGCCATCACGATGGAAGTGAAATTAGATATCGTAAAGCGATTCGAAAAGGGGGAAACAGCGACAAACATTGGCCGGTCGCTTGGACTTAATCGTTGTGCAGCTTCCTCCTCCCAATAAACCTCTCTCCCTCCCTTGCAACGCCCCTTCCAGTGCAAGCCAACCATAGGAATAAAGTTAAGGCTCCCTTTTTTGTACTGTTTATTATTCATGTTTCATTTCATTATTAAACATTTTTGATATGTGTTTTTAGATAATTACTGTGTTAGGATAGGATAAGTGCTTACAGTATTTTATTTACAGTACGTACAGTAGCGGTCAAAATAAAGTTTCCGTTACGTGCCGTACGTAGCAACGGTATGCAACAATTGCTGGTCACGTTAAGGTGTCTGGGCAGTAGTAAACGGGAGCGCCGTAATGTAAGGTGAATTAAATAAACGTTCACACTTTTACTAAACGTAACGGAAACTTAATTTTGACCGATACTGTGCATGTACGTATGTTCCGACTTACACCGAAAATCGGTTTACGACGTGACGTGAGAACGGATCAATGTCGTAAGTCAAGGACCCCCTGTATTTATTTTAGCTTCATATGCCCCCCCCTCCCTCAAAAGAAACCTTTGCATTTAAATTATTGTGTTTACCTATCAATGGATGTCACCTTTGGGCCCCAGAGCAAGGTCCTTAACCCCAAATTATTCCTGAAACTGTTTGACTCTGTTTACTCAGAAAATGTACATCATACTGGAAAAAAGCTTTAGCTAAATAAATTTAATGTGTATAGAAAGAGCCAGATGGCTTAAAATGTGTACATGTTGCTGAAGTCAAGAGTATTTATCAGTGTGATGTATAAAGGCATTTCCAAGCCATCGCACAGACTTACAAACTATAGTTAGATGCTCGCTGGCACGCCTATCGTTCATGGATGTCCCCGTGATCTAGACCGGTGTGTTTTTCAAATCTCATTGAACAGTGGTGAGAAATGAAAGGGGTTTCATTGCCCCCAGGCTGAAGCCCACATGTGGCCTGCGAGTTTGGGGTTTGGGGAGAGGAGCTGCTGATTTATCCATCCCATCATATGTCCTGTGCATCCAGGAGAATATTAATCCCAAACAGAAGCCTATCTTTCCTCACAGAGGCCCCACAAGGTATCACTGACATGCATTTGCTCTGCAGGGAGATCCTTATTGGTATTTTAAAAAGTTACACCCATTTCCTCACCTGGAAGGGGAGGGGAGATTGATGGTGCGTTGCTTAGCGATGGTAACTAGGGGCTTCCTCCCTCTTCACAGCCTGAAGTTTTCGATACGATTTGATAAGGAAATGATGTAGCGCTTATTCAGGCTTACCTAGCTGACAGACGACAGGGAAATCAAGCTGTGTGTGTGTGTGTGTGTGGGGAGGGGGGGGGGAGGAACCTACACTGACTTGCCGTGAATTATAAAATGTGCCCCAGCATCCATTTCACAGAGGAGTGAGCGAGTTTATGCAAACGGTAAACTGCACATCGCCGGAGGGGCCGCCAATCCCGCGGCATCCATTCAAAGTCAGAGAGCAGGAAAATTACAGAAAGCGTCTGGGCTCAAAGGGAGTATTTCTCACCGACAATGGGGATCGATCGCCTGCTGAAGGCAGCCCAGTTTACAGCTTAAACTGCAGCTTACATTGTCACAGTGATAATATAAAGAAATGCTTCCCAAAATATTATAACATGATGCCCTGTTGTTAAAATACTTCCGCTATTTTACTATACTAAATATACTAGCATTCAACTTACATTCATTTCATTGAAAATTTATGTTCTCTTAAAAGTAATACTGTATAAAATGACGGCTATACTGTAAACAGGCCAAATTATTAGAAAGGAGTTTTAGTCCACATAATCAATGGTTATGGAATAGAAATACATATTACTGGAATCAGAATTAATGTACATTCTTTGCTGTTAATATACATACAGCCCAATATATTTCCCTGTCACTTTCCTTCATGACTTTGATGAAAACATATAACATAATGTCAATTTTCTTTAATTTTCATGATTAGTAGCATGTATTTAACTCTCCTTAATGGAACTTAACTCTTTCAGTGTTTGAATGAGAATTAACGCTCAGCCAGTGCCTCTGAACCAGCTGGAAGTGACAGCAAATCCAGTGCACAAACCGTTACAGAAACACAAGGGCAGTGCATTGGTGACACTGAGGCAGCAAAGGAGATGGATTCGGGAGAAATTATTGTAATATGTGCAGAAAGCACGCAGTTACACTGTGCAGTGAGCATCTTACTCTGCATGTACTTCAGCTGTCGGTAAACACAAATTAAACACAAAACACAACTAAGGTTCTTCAATAACATAATACAGTACATACAAGTATAATTATGAATAAATACATAAGCAATTTAAGCAATTAAATTAACTTAAGCAATTTCCCTATGAAATCTAAAGTTTTTTTTCTGATTCTGAAACAGAATGCAATGTAAACATATTGATATGTAAGCAATGTAAACTTATAAACATGGAAGGAATATGATAAGATAAGGATAATATATGAGACAAAGAGGTCATGCGAGGTGCTAATGAACTGGGGTGTCAGAGTGTGAGGCCAGTTTCACATACGCAGGAGGTTGCACATGAATGGGACCGGTCCTGGAGATGGTCCCCCTGGGGCGCCCCCACAGGAACAGGTACTGGGCATCCTGCCCCCAGTTTAATCCAAATACCACGGAAACAGTGACACTCTGCCAGCTTTACTTATTACTGCTATTTTTTATTTATACCTGCATTTTATGATTGTAAACACAGAGCCAATTTCATATTAATTCTGAGTAAATGGCAAAAATGAGGCCTCTTGTGTTTAGCAAAGTGTACTGTTTTTTCTTTTTTTAAAAAATCTTTCATTTAATGTTAAGTCTCCCATTTAATTTTCTTGATCATTTATAGCGTGAGCTTCAGGACAGCTCAGTAATGGTGTAGGATTCCGGCAGCCAGTCCCGTATCCATGGCGATCGATCGGTGGTCCTCTGCATGCGCATCGCCTGGACTAATGGCCCTGTTAAGGTTTTATATTGTTAACAGGATGCCATTGGACTGGACGTTTCAGGTTTGTCTGGAGAGAGCCTCAGGGAAATATGGAGAAAAGATGGTAGAAATTTCCAGAACTCGTGTAGCCATTTTTAGCCTCAGTTTCGTCCTTATCTCACTGTATCATGACGCATGCAAACTTACATTATAGGAATTATGCCAGTCTTCCCTCCTATTTGCTAGACGGCTTTGTAACATTGCGCAGTACTCAAATACTCAGTATAGGTCACTAAATACTGAATATGAATCCTTCTAATCACCAAGGACTAAAAGGATAAGGAATTGGTTTTGGTGCTGATGGGAGCATGAGCATACAATTACACATACAAGCAAGAAAAGACAAGCAGAGTATGAATAAGAGGGAATGAAAGAAAGACACATAGACGTATAACGGAGATACAAGTGAATTGTGTGGTAGACTGGGAAAGGAAAGGATTTCATATGCAGGTTTGTAACACTTGCCTGAAGTTATTTATTATGCTTGAATGCTCAGTTTCATTTGCTTAGTGTTACTTTCCTGCAGGTTGATTTTCAACACTGTGAGGGAAGATTGGCTCGATTGAGTGAAAATAATCTAATTCAATCCACCAAACCCAACATAAGATGGCGGACGTCTCTGTATTACTACTCAGAATCATTTTGTCCTGTAAATATACTAATATTTTTTCTCTAAACTTACAATACTTAAATGGTCTCAGGAAATTTTACTGTTAGACAAAGTTCTAAAATTTTAAATTTACATAAGCAATGAAGTAGTAACTTTGTTTTTTCCAGGTTCACCTAGCTGATACATAAAAAGAACTTCTTTTCATTAGTAAATGTGTAACACATGCTGTACAAACAGACAATACTGATCCACCAGAAAAGAGTGAGTGAACAATAACTGAAGGTGCATCTAAAATCTCAGTAGGTACTGAATTGCATTAGGAATGTTCTTCTTGACTATTAATGTATCATGCACTTCATGTATGTATGAGAACAGTCTGCATGCATTCGGACACACTGCGGTCTCCATCTCACACATTAGCAATGATGCAGACTGACCCCTGTAAAACTATCAATGAATAAAAATCATTTTTGAGTCAACTTATGTTATAGTGATAGCATTTATTCTATCTTTTTTTCTTTTTTTGAGTATGCAACATTCTTCATCTCTGCTTGTAGGCCCAGTGGCCTTGTGGGGTAGCGTATAGTGTCCATCAGTCATACACGTCAGAATTTCACAGGATGTAGTATGTCATTCAAGTACCGTTCACTTAGTCAGTACGTTTATATGCACCGCTAAGACGAGCTATGGTTATAGCTTGACTATGTCATTTAATCAAACTACTGTCCTTGTCTCAGTATACATGCACGTCGGGCAAATCGATATATTGACCCAAGTATGTTTGACTCTGCTACATTAGGTGGTGATACGGCTCCATTCAGCCTGTTACTACTGGGCTTTTTCCGTTTGGCGTATTATGCCACAGACATAAAAAAAAAAATTATAATAATGATAATGGGTGCACGGAGAAATGGAAGTGACACAAGCTTTAATAGCGATCTGGTCGGAAGAACAGATACAACAAGTTCAGAATAGCATGACAAGAAATAAAGTATTTTGTATAATATACTATGACAGCACAGTACTGGAAATTTTTCAAATATTCCAATGTGATTTTGTTGTAATAGATATTGGGATATTTACAAAACAACAACAAAAAAAGGAGTTTAGCATAAATTTCTCACTAACCCGTCTAGGTTTAAGTCTCGGCAAGGATGAAAATTATTATGATTGTCTCTGAGAATACATGCAGCGTTCATACAAAAACAGTGGAGGTAAACTTTAAACTGATTTTTAAACATATACTAGATAATCTTGAAAAAGAATAATCATTAAAATTGCAAAAATTTGCTAGGTTTTTCCCTATGACAGAATAAAACTGTTTAGTGAGACTTAAAGTCCCTGCACTATAATATCTGTACCAAACTGAAGGTAAGAAAAAGTCTGATCTTAATCTAGCTAACTAGTGATGTAAGAACTGGATGTGCATAACATGCGATGTTGGTATTAATATTGCACATCGTCCAGCTCTATAATATCCTACAGTCATTTTTAAAACAAAATACCCGCCTCATATTGTAAGGTCATTTTGCACCAGTACCAGTTTTGATGCCAGTGGAAATCCAACACAAGTACCAAAAAGTTACCTGGTTCAGTGGAAAAACACCTTTTTCTTATGTGGTGAATTGGACAGTTTTGCACCGCTGTACATCTCGGACGTGCTGTATATCCTCTGCTATGCTGCAAGCTTCTTCTGTTACTTCCAGGCCAAAGTTTGACTTTTACATGCAGGAGTAAATCGACTCCCAATCACATTATCTGGGTGTCATAGTCTGAGTAGGAGAAAATCGTATGATCTCAGTTGGAGTAACATGTCTACATTTCTTAGTATGCATGTAAACATGTCTAATCCATACTTAGGATTCAGACGTACTACTACTACATAGCAAATAAGTTTGCAATTTTTCACTTTGAATATCAACTGACACAAAGAGATTTTTTGTCGCTCTGCTTTCAATGCACATCTTTATTTGGTAGCTCCGCCTTCTACATTATGAGATTTCCAGCAACAAAAGCAGCCATGAGAGAGTAGATAACATTATATCTTCTATTCTTTCATATTTTGCTGAGAGGTTCATATTCTTTGGCATGGCTGCCATGTGTAATGTGATTATTTACAGAGACAGTGAAGCCCACCCGAGTTATTTCTGAGATTGTTTAAAACTGATAATAATAATAATGGATGTGCAACTACAGCAGAAAGTTCGCTGAGAATGAAACGAGACTGTAAATACGCTATTAGTTTGCATCCCCCTCAGTGAAGTGGCTCAGAAAAAACAATAAGTAATAAGAAAATTAAATATGGATATTAAATATGTCTTGATTGCTGTTTCAAGCCCAGAAACAATTGAAGCATAGGCTAATATTTAATAATATTTATTGCCTTGTTTTTCAGGTTGACATAGTTGCTTTCCTATTAGTGAAAATTTTCTTTGTAAAATTTCTCAATTTCTTCTTGTTCTCTTGCACCACTCAGAACTAAGCACAGCTGACGTCCAGATGTGCCTGTCTAATCATTTATCAAGGCCAGTTAATTAAGAGAGTCAATGGCGCAAAAGCCAGTGTACAGAGAATGTCCCCAAGACTAGGACTTATAAACCATAAAAAATACAGACTTAACTAGAGTCAGCACTGCATTTAAACAGCCTAGCCTGCTGTAGGCTGAGCATCATGTCATACATTATCAGCAGCTGTCCCACTGCAGTAATTGAAACTTCTCTATTGGTGTTAGAGATAAAACAGATATGACAGCTTGTCCGGGATCCAGCAGAAATACACGATAGGCATCTTGTCCTCAGGGCTGGAGCTCCTCCTTTCCCAGACAGCGCCCTGGTGCCCTACAGGCTTAAGAGGCTGAGTTATCATTATTAGGGTCATTACAGATATTAGGAACTTGTCAGCCTGTGTGAAATATATTCGGACTCATTGGAAATATCCGTTTGGATATTTCTCTATACTCACTATACTGGTTCCTCCCACAGTAGAAAGTTATGTGACTCAAAGTGTTCTAAGTTCTGGGGAAAAGCAGTTGATATATTTGCACATACTCTTTACAGTGAATGTCTGAAGAAAGTAATCAATTTATAAGCCTTATCAGTGTCATGTCGGGTGCGGGTGCTGACGGCGAGGAACAGGCAAACTCACGAGCAGCCAGGAGTTCGCAGGGAAAAATGGGGTTTATTCGATAAACGCAGGACATCCACAGCAGACAGGCACATGACACTACAATGACTACTCTGGGGAGACGGACTCAGACGCAGACTAAATACACAGGACGGGCAAGAACTGATAAACAACAGGCGAGTACAATCAGGCACGAATGGACAACAGGTGGTTTCCATCAGGATTGAACACGGGGTAACGAGGGGGGCGTGGCACACACGAGGCTCGGACGGGCGGATCATGACAATCAGCAAGATTAACTCTCAGAACAATGCCACATTGATTTCCTTTATTGAGCTGAATATATTGTCATTAAAATAGCATTTACTTTTACATTTACATTGCATTTATTTAGTCGACGCCTGTGTATAAAATGACATGAGAGGCAGATAATAAATCACAAGCAAGCGGCTGTCAAGTACGAGTACAGCTAGGCAGAGCTCCCCGGTGAGTTAGCATTGGAGCCAGAGCATTACAATACAGTACAAAGCGATGTAAGAAGCTTTCAAGAAAATGTACGGTCAGAAGAGCTCATCAAATCAAAAACACCATGAGGAGTGTGTTCCTATTAGAAATGAGAAATTAGAATAGGAGAGCATCCATTTTTGCCAAGACACTGTAACCAAGTGATGACAACGAAGCAGATTAGCAACAAGCTAGTTGAGGTGCTTCCAGAAAAGATGGGTCTTGAGGCATTTGGCAGAAGGATTCTGCTGATAGAAGGGGATGTGTAGCTTATTGTGCCATTGAGGAACCTCACAGGATAAATGTGCAGTTATTATTTTCATGTGGTGGAGGCCTCTTCTGGTGGATGAAGAACCTGGGATGAAACATACTGCGGGTCTTTTTGAGAGATTCTGTGGAAGTAGGTGTTCCATTAGCAGCTCTGAAAGCAACACCAAGGACTTGAGCTTGGCAAAGAGTGATATGGAAAGTGATGGTTACCCTCAGGTCCTTAGTGAAATATTGTGTTTTATTATATATTACAATATTCACACTAAGCAGAAACATTGTAGATGACAGTTACATCACACAAAGCTGAAAAACATTACGTAAGTATTAGGATAGTGTCTCCAAACATTTGAGAGTGTTGCACTCGCAGCAAAGCTGAGAGTGGTTAATTGCTAATTAAGTGGCTGCCAAGGACGAGATGTCATCCTGAAATGCCTGGAGTGTGTGTGTGAGTGTGTCCTGTGACGGACTGCTATCCTGCCCTAGGCATCCCCCAGCTCTGTGCCCTGTGCTGCCTGAGACACGATCCAGGCCCCCTGGGACCCTGTACTGAATCAGCGCTTGGAAGATGGATGGCTAGATGTGCTATAATATACTGAGGAAATTAACTTGAAATCAAAAGCTTGTGATTTTAAATGTGCGGAAGATGAAAAATGCTTTTCCCTGCAGCAAGATCTGAATCCCTTTCACCCAGCTGGAGAGGGTAACCTTTCCATTTTCCTTAGTAAAATGTCGGAACTGAAGTATCCTCATCCGATAGCGAAATGTTCGCCAAAGGCTAATCGGGTTCATTATTTTCATTCCTCTCTGTTACCTTTAAAAGACTGGGGGGGGGTATTTTCATAATGGTTATGCTGGAAAATGGTCTTCTCTCTTCAAGATGCAGTCACCAGAGGTCACAGACAGATAGATGCAAGCTAGCACGTTCTTTGGGTCATTCTCTGGGAACACCCAGCATTGCGTACCTGTTGGTTATCAAGCTGCTAGCATGGAACACAGTGACCCAGCAGTGCGTAACTGTCGGTTATCAAGCTGCTAGCATGGAACACAGTGACCCAGCAGTGCGTAACTGTCGGTTATCAAGCTGCTAGCATGGAACACAGTGACCCAGCAGTGCGTACCTGTCGGTTATCAAGCTGCTAGCAT
>JAODUD010000107.1:29785767-29797713 GCA_026784285.1 Stomatorhinus walkeri
GGCCCCTGTAAAGTGATGGGCCCCCTGAATCTGCCAGGATATCCATGCCCCTACTGTGGCCCCTGTAAAGTGCTGGGACCCCTGAATCTGCCAGGATATCCATGCCCCTACTGTGCTCCTGCAGGGTATCCTGCCTGATGGATCATGAAGCATTTACTCAGTGATGTACTGGCTCACCGGGGTATAGGGGGTGGCTAGGCCGGCTCTGACAGGCCCAGGGCCTCATACACACTACAAGCAAACCTGCAAAAGCACAGACTGCCTCGCAGTATAAAAAAGATCACTTAGTACTTAGCAGGGGCTCACCAACAAGGGGTGACTTTGCCTCCAGCTTGACACAGCGCAGAAAAACAGCCGCGTGACCCACACGCTGGACTTTATTCTCACTCCGGGATACAGGAGATTTTACCTGGAGATTGAATAGCAACTCGGTGGGAGGATGAAAAACAAGAACGCTGATGTGGGGGGGCTACAGCCGGCTGCAAGGTGGGGGCGCCGTCCATCCTCAGGCTGGTCAAAACCCGACGGCTAAGGTGAATATGTCACCCATGCTTTCTGAAATAAACTGAAAGCAATAAAACAACCTGCAAACCTCCTGTCACAACTACGGCACGGCAAAAGAAGTGAATTTCATACTATATTGTTGCATTAAGATTATTCCTCATGTAAATTCCCATTACTGTCATTATGTAATAGAAGCATTGCCAAATGCAAAAATGAAGATTGCAAGACTGAAATATCACATTGACTCATTAAACCATGCAAGCTGAAGATACAGACCTAAAATCCACACAAATTAATTTTACATGGTATATTCTAAATGGATTTTGTACAAACCAGCCAAAGAAGAAGCAAGCATTCTCTTGGCGGGGGTTGGTTACGTGTTTCATTGTGAAGAATAAGTATATAATCAATACTAATTCCTTGATGTTGCTTAGAGTCATTTGTGCTTTTGTATGGAGGAAAAAAGCAATTGCAAATCATCTGAATTCTTGATAAATCATAGCATGAGGATGGAAAAACACAAACAGTGACATTTTAATCTTCAGGGCTTATTTACAGCAGCCTTGGGCATCATCAGCTTACTTCTGAGGAAGCCTGGCCTAACCTTCAGAAAGTGAACAGAAAATGTGCTGTGAAAAGCACATTTTTGGATTGCGCAATATCTATGTTCATCCCATTTTTCTATATGTATTAAGGACATTTGGTATTTGCTGCATTATGTAATTGATGGGTAAATAGAAATGCCACACAAATTTGATACACCGATTATCTTAATATGAATGGAAACATAAAACTGCAAGAATGAATGACTTGAGTGAAATCAAATAAATTTTGAATGGTCAGTATGCATAGGCAACATGCAGGGCTTTTCAATATCTACTTAAAAATTAAGAAGTATTAATTCACGTACTCTTGAACAGAAGGGATTTCTAATTAATTCCCTTAATTAAATCTGACAGTAATATTGTTGCAGTTGTAAAAAACATACGGCAGTCTTGTCTGTGCTAGAGGTTAATGGTTTGGCCCTAACAATAAATATTCCTTTTAAAGGAAAATGTTATGTAATATAACAGTGGTACAATTGAGTGACCTGGTAAATATTACCATGGAAAGCTACAATTTAAGGGCAAACCATAATAACTCACCTTACATGCTATTTTCGATGGGTAAATGTTTTTATGCTTGTTGCTGGAAATGCTAAAGAGTTCATTAAATGGCAAAATTGGTGTGAGACAAATCAGAAACACTGGTCATTTATGTGGGTGTTTTTTGCAGTCGGAGTGCTGTGCAAGTCCCACGGGGCAGAGCGCGGAGACTCACTGATTTGGGTAAGATAAAGCAGACTGACATCAGATAAGACAAAGAAAATCAGCAGGGGATGTGATGTTATTTTGGAATACGAATTAAAGTCATATGTAAAAAACTAAGTCCGATTGATCTGCTGTATGTGTGATGTGAATTCCTGTGACCCTGACCAGGATAAGGGATTAGAAGATGGATGGATGGATAGATAAAGAGCATTTTCCAATTATACAAACAGGAGAATCTCCTCATGCTGTTTATATATTTATTTTCACATATAAACATTTCACATATATGTGCTTATTTTATTTGTTTGTTTGATTTAAGCATATTGACCCTGAAAGGTCTCTAAAGGCAGGTAAACCTCAGTCGATGGCTTGGGTCACAGTAGACTAGTTTGCATTACATTTATATTGATTAATATGTCAGGCACTTTGGGTCAATGTGACATATAAGTGAGAGAGACAGAACATCAGGAACATACATCTGTCAAGGTGCCACACAAGCAAAAGGGCAGCTAGGCTGAGCTAGCGCTGCAGCAAGAGCTACATCAGCAGGAACCCAATAAGAGAGCTTAGCCATTGTCAAAGACAAATGCAAGGAGACCAGGTGAAGGATCACAAGTGAAGACAGAGCAGGTCAGTGGCTGGAGAACTACAGGAGGAGTTCCTGGTACCAGTGGTTCCTGAGATTTTCAAGAAGATGGTGAGGTTTTTCCTGGGACAGATGGGTCTTGATATTTACTGCTGCACATGCATGGAAGATGCATGGAGCTGTAGATTAGCAATGGGTGCAGAGTACAGAACTTCACCATTATCCTCGCATGTTCGTTGTGGCATCGAGGAACGGCTGGGCAGGTGAGGACAGACAGGAACACAGCTTATTCTCAGGTGGCACCTCTGCCAACCAGGACTTCACTGAGGTCAGAGGGCCCGTGTTCTGTATTCGCAGAGCAGCACCCTCTACTGAAGACTCCATCTTATTGTTCCCTGTGTATGAGTCTGGTCTGCAGTTCGATTTTCAGAATCAAAATCAGAGAAATATTTATTGCTCAAGCATATTAAACATGCAAAGAATTATTCTATGCCCCAGTATATCATACAAAGCAGATTTTAAACAACCTACACATACATTTTTGCTCATTCTTTTAACACTAGGCTGTTTACCTAGTGTCGTAATTGGACTGAATAGCGAGTGGAATAAATACATAAATAAATGGTGAAAATAAGTAAACACAGTTCATGCTACGGAGAGTTCTAAGATCCTAGCTGACCAATTACTGTTGGCAAGGGACACTGCTTTGTGAAAGCTGTCACTGTCCCTGTGTCCACTGATGAGGGACATTGCTGTGGGAAAGCTGTCACTGTCCCTGCATCCAATGATAAGGGACAATACTATACGAAAGCTGCCACTGTCCCTGTCTTTGCTGGTGAAGGACACCGCTATCCGCTGGTTTTGACTTAATTTGTAATGCGTTCTGGAGCTTTTTTGTCTGTTCAGTGGCCCAAATGTTCTGGCAGTTACCTGTATCCTGTAGTCTAAGGGGCCGCAGGGCTGAAAGCCGGCACAATATCGGGACCGGCGGGGTGAGGTGACTTGCAGTCGGTGTTTTATCTGATATGACAACAATAAGAGCCATCTCTGTGTCACGCAAGTCCATAGGGTGACAGATGGACCTGAGCATGGGGTCTTCACGGAGAGCAGCACAGCATCATCTTCGTCACGCTGGTCCATTAGAGACCAGGTCAGCCATGCAAGAAGATGAGATGTATCTTTGGAGAACCAGAGTATGAGCCAGGAAGAGGATAGGAAAGAGTAACAAGGGGAGGCACATTAAGAAAAGTCTTAGGCAGTCACAGAAGATTATGTTTACATGATGTTCATTTTGGTGTAAAGCTGTGACATTATATCTTTCAAGGTGTGTTAGCTCAAGCCGTTTCAAAACCTCTCCTAAAGTCACCCCAGTGTTGCAGCACTCGTGCATTTTTTCACTTGACCACTACCCCAACATGTTTAATTAATGAGTACCTCGTTGAGTTATCTAACTAATCTAGCTAGTTAATTAATTGAGCTGGTCGAAAAATTTAATGAATACATTGAATGGCTGAGATGAAGCTAAGGAGAGATTTGGGAACCAACGCGGAGATTCAGCTTCTCATAAACACACCAAAACGCAGTTAACATTTTAACATAGCTTTTTCTCTCAAGCAGATATCTTTTCACAGTTTAAATTTCATTCTGAGTGAATTAAGTTTACCAATAACAGTTTACGAAAACAGTTTTCAAGATTGGACCAACACATTGTTGCAAAACTCCCTGAACTGGCCCCCCCACACACATACACACACTGCTAGGTCTTCTGCCCTTGATCCCCAGATCAATGAGGCAGAATGTCCAATAAAAGATGTGACTGCCAGGACTTCAGTCCTCCGACACAACAGGAGGTTTCGGAAAAAAAAACAAACAGGAGGAGGACTGAAATGTGGATGACTGGTTGTGCCGAGGTGAGAGGACCAAGAGAGAGAGAAGAAAGTAGGAGGATGGAACGCGAAACAAATCCAAAGACACTACAGAACCAGGACAGCAAAAATAAAAAAAATGGACAAGACAGGAAATCTGAGAGCAATTGGACAGCATGAGCTAAAGCAAAAGTGAAGCTTCCTGTTTCAGTGAATGTCAGTAGGACTGTCCCAGCTATCCCTGGGTAAAACAAGATGAATGCACATGCTATCCTATAGTACTACATATTTTTGTATTTGGAATCAGGGGTGATGCAGTGGCGCTCCCACCTCACACCCCCAAGCATTAATCCAGCTTTTCCTCCAACAGTCCAAAAACACCCAGCTAGCTAATAGCCCATATGTGTGCTATGTAATGGACTGGCATGTCGTGCAGGGAGTACATCTGCCTTCTGCCCAGTGCTGCATAGGCTAAGCTCCAGCTCCTGACCTGCAACCCTATTCAGCGTGAGCAATTCAATTATGATAAAAACACACTTGCACTACAATATATACAGGGGTGGCAGTGAAGCTTAGTGTGTACTATGTGAAGTATAGTATGTACTAAAGTGATGTATATTATGTACTGTGTGAAGTATTGCATGTAGTAAGTGAAGAATGTTGTGTACTATGTGACATATGGGGTAGCTTGAATATTGTATAGCTTATTATATGTGATTTTTGGAATGTTTTTAATGTTTTACTTTTCCCATGTTCTGCAGACTGTGTACTGGGTAAACATGTGGAATATGGATGGAAGGATGGATGGATGGATGGATGGATGGACAGACAGGTGTTAGTGACCGTTCAAGTGTGGTCAGGATAACTACTGCAAGATGGTGTGTTACAAGCCTTTACGATCAACAGTTTGCTGAACAATACTTGACTAAAAATATGCATAGTCTCCATTTTAATGAGTGCACAAAGAATTATAAAATACCATGGATATCAATTCTCTTGCTACAAATGTACCTAGACTAAAAACTGTTAGATATATTATTCTAGTATAATGCAATGCAGCTAGAAAAGACATGCAAGCCATTGCCTTCAGATGGCTCTATAAACAGAGTCAGGGATTTACTGTCCAGAGACGCTTTCTAACAAAATATATGGTATTGTGGCAATAAGACACAATGCCGCAGAACTGGACATATTCTTTGATGTATTTTTTATATTTTGAAACCAACCAATCAGTTTAACTCAATCTAATTAAACAGAAGTATTGTAGAAGACCTTGAAAACTGTACTCTGTACTGAAATCATGTATACACCGATCAGGTGTGTTTTCGCCATATTTCCACCCATTTTGCATGACTGAGTTGTAAATCTATGGCAGGTCGGTGACAAAAACCGTAAGAACTTCTTCTCCAGAAACATAGTGCTGTGTAGCTTTGTTTTAGGTGTTAGTGTCCTTCAGGTCTCATGACAACTCAGGTGACCCCTCGTAGAATCAGAAGATCACCAGCTCCCATAGTTTGCAATGATCTAATCCAATTCTTACTCTTGGGCACTTATACTTTTCTTTTTGCTAGAGATCATTTGATCTAAAGAAAATAGAAATGACATCCCAGAGGTTACTGTTGGGGTGAAACAGTTTATCATTTTTCAACAGTACTCAGAGACTTTTCTTTATATTCTACTGTATTTTTATTCGAAAATATAACCCTGTGAATCTGCAGTTCATTCAGTGATATGCAGCCACAAAAACCAAAGAGCATGTGCACACTCACACATTACACACATACACATTTGTAATATCTTTGTGAGGACCTCCATTCATTTCTATGTGCTAAACTCTGACCCCAGCAATGGCATCTTTGACCCCCACCCAGCCATAACCTTATCCATAAGTAACCAAACAAAATATGAGACGTAGCATTTATATTTTTTGATTGCATTCACTGATTTTTATCAAATCGAGTTTCCTCATATGGGCACTGAATAGGTGGTTCCCACATAATTCTCCACAGTATATTCCTATCATTGTGGGGACTTTGTTCATTTCAATGGGCATAACCTTAATCCTAATCATGATAATCACTCTTACCGAGCCCAAACCCTCAGCAAAATATGGGAAGCATTTTTAGTTTTTTTTTTTGACTGCATTCATGGATTTTTTTACTTGACGTTTCCTTTGGGAGGATCTGAAAATTGTTCCCATAAGCAGGTTTTAGGACATTTTGGAGAAATCTGTCCCCTGCAATGGACTGACATCTCGTCCGCAGTGTCCTCTGCATTGTGCCATATGCTGCCTAAGATAGGCTACAGGTCCCCATGATCCTGACTAGGTTAAGCAATAGGACAATGGATGAATGATTTCCATATACAGTGCTACAGCCACAACCTAAGATAAGCTACGTGCTTAGTAAATTACAATGGCGTGTTATAATTGGCCTTTACAATTCATCTTGTGGTTATTTTTTGCTCACTTGAATATGACATTAAACCTTCTTATGCCCATACTAATTATTCTGCTGTTTGGACCGAACACATCTCGTATTAATATGAAGACACAAGTACTTGTTTTCGTTTTCCGCAAAGTACACGGCTTGGCTCTTCACAACTTCCATTGAAGTTTACAGCTCAGCTGTGAACAATAACTATTAAAGTCAGAGTGGCATTTTATTTGAAATATGCCTCTGTCTGTACCAGTTACATCAGTCACTGCTGCACTCAAAATGTTTATTATTGCAGTATCTGAGCAGACACAGGCACATGCTATGACAATAAAGCCCAGTTGACTTGATTTGATTTGATGCACAAAACACCCAAACTAGACGCTCCCTTTGGCTGAGAGACGTTCTGCTTGATGGTCCCTGAATACCATGGGAATCAGGCAGCAGGCTGGACCGATGGCTGCAGAGCGAGGATTACAGTAACAGGACTCAAGTGCGAAAGGTTGATGGAGGTTGGGACCCGAGACAAGGGGACACCAAGATCGGGACCGAAAGGCGAAACCGAACAAACAAATTACAAGACGAGACCCCAAAATGGCCCGACCCATTGAGCATGTGGCTGCCTGTGAGTTCCTGTGAGGTCTTATGTCTGTGGGCAGTGGTGGCTTGATGGTTAGGGAAGCGCATTGAAAGATTGCTTGTTTGAATCCCAAAACAGCAATGCACCACTAAGGTACTGCCTCCAAGTGCTGCTCCATGGGGGCTGAATTAGTCACAAAAGTCACATATGGGTTAAATGCAGAGGACACATTTTGTTGTTGTGCACTGTGTGCTGTGGTGTGTTAACGATGACCACTGATCACCAAATTCTGATTCAAAACATGGTAGCAACACTCTGTCAGACATGAGTAAAGGACAACAACACTGAAGCCAAAGCAAAGTGCCCTGCTCAGCGTGGAACAATCCTGGGGCTGGGAGACTGCAAGATGTAAGGCAACCGGGGACGGGTTTACTGGGGCCACACTCAAAAAGGCCCCCCAAACACTATATAAGTGGCTAGTGAGTAGAGTAAGAAGATTGTAGCTAAGCTGGTTAGCAAAACATGCTGCTTCAGCACCTACTAAATAAGGAAGGTGTATGTATATATTTAATATTTAGTGCAGTGACTTCATGTAGTCAACAGGGGTCGCATAGTTTGAGTGGCGGTAAAGACCACTGCTGATAATACGACATGCTGTATATAGACTGCCCCTGTCATCTATGAGCGATACAATATGACAACATGGATAACATAACAACACAGCATTGTAAATGATTTTTACAGTATTATTTGTGAAGGAAACAATTAAGTCCCTGCGATTATGACTTGATTTTGAAATCATTTTATTCTTTAAGGTCTTAACATTATTATAAGTGGCCTACTTATGCATATTAATATAACTTAGCTTAATTACTGTAAAGAAAATTAAGTCATTAGGAAACTCGCATTAGTATCTTAACCCATTACCAATACATTTTTCCAACAAATTGTAGATCACCAGGATCTCTTGATAAATGTGTCTGACTTTTTGTTAAATTATCGTTTCAAAAAAAAAAAAAAAGATGAGGAAAGCAGTTCACGGGGCTGGCACCATAATTTTATCCATTTCTCGTAATATTAAATCCTGCATTAATTGCAGAAGTTACTTTAATGTGAGATCCCTTCATAATAAATTTGAGTCAGAAAAATACCCTAATAATTCTTGCCAAAGAGTTATACACAAATAAGTTTTTTTTCCCGTGTTACAATTTGAAAAATTATTGGGAAACACTTTCACAGTTCAGTCGAGTATGAATATGTGGGCTGTTTGGGTTTGCACAGTTACCTGTCCTATCCTCACATCTCTGTCATGTACAGTAGAAGAATCGCATGTATTCAGTTTTGACACATTTGTCAGAGAGGAAAACATGAGCTCAGAGAGCAGGATCAGCAACTGACCCTTAAGCAGCTGGCGTTAAGGGCCTTAAACCCACATCCTTCCGAACAAACATCCCTAACCCACTGAGACTGGGGTGGACTGATTGGCAGAGCAGCTGGGTGAGCAGCTCCAGGACCCACACCCCCCAGTGCTGTTGAGGACCTTGCTCCAACTGCAAATCTCACATACAGTATTTATGAAATATTCATGGAGATTAAGGTGCTGATGTCATGCATATTACAAGAATATGTCACATGCTCCTCAAAACAAAACTATGTAGTACAATACTTTTAAAAATATAAATGTAATAGTTTGTAATGTTTTGTAGCCAAACTTGTATATTTAATGATAAAAGCATATTTATGTAGTTTTCGTAACTACTGCAGTGCATGATGGGTATGATATGCAGGCCCTCGGTGTGAATTTGAGGGGTGGGGGGGTGGTCCATTTTGGCCCCAGGACCCAGTGTACAGTTGTTCCACAACAGCATTGAGAAGCACACCTAATATATATATATATATATAAATAAATGCTTTTAAAAATATATAAAAAATATACATTTCATTACTTCTTGTTTTCTTTTCTGAATCTGGAAAAAATAAAATAAAATGAATGCACATATAATGACAGCTCTAGCTAAGCAGTTACATGTAACCTTCATAACAAAGCGTGGACCCCAAACTGTAATACATGCTTCCAAATCTTTATGGCCGCAAAGGTCCTTTTACGAAATTAACCAATTTTATTTTTAAAAACGCACAGAAGAGGCACTTTTCTCTGGGGGGGTTGGTATTCAAGCAGCAAATGAATAGAAAGCTCGGGAAGAGGACGGTGAAGATTTTCTCTGCGACTGGCCGGGTCGTGAGTCTCCGTGGCATTCAGGGTCCGTTTAAAGGCCTAGGCTGATATTGCTGCTGAAGCCACAGTCACTTTTAACTGGAAATAATAGCCCATTAGCTGAGCACGGCCGCGCCTTTCTGCAGGAAACATCGCAAATCATGCAGCTCTGCAGATGTTCCCAGTAACTTAGACTCTGCCGGAAAAAGACCCCAGTAATGATATATTATGTAATATAATCATTGCACATGAAAATGGTATTAAATTACAGTTATAAATGTAGAAGGCCAGCTATTCCCACTGGTGTTCTGAAAAGCATAAGCAGATTATTGTTCCTACACAAAAGAACATTAGGGGTGATTTAGTTAATGGAACCAAAATAGTGTACAGTCCCATTCAGTAAAGTCATAATGTAATCAGGCACTAGAATTAGCAAATACAGGGAAATGGATGGATTCGTACTATTATGGGGTGCGATTCTTTCAGTAAATCTCCCGCAATGACCACTGGTCCCAAAAGCTAAATGGTAAATGTTATATTTGCTGAGAATCAGAGTGCTGATTTAATACTGGGCTTGTTCAATAAAAGCCATCCGCTATATTTCAACAGATATGCAAATTAAGCTTTAAGCTTTAATGTGACTGGATTTGAGTCGTTAAATAGCTCCCAGTTAATTTCTATCTCAATAGATCTCATGTTTCTTAATTTAAAGGAAGATAAGAAATTATACGTGATTTTCACATAATTAGCAATTTGATATTTCCACACAATAAATGTTTTTGCTCGTGGCAGGAGATAGGAAGGTTGGGCAGCCTCAGAATTCCTGGACTATATAGCTATCATGCTGTTCCTGTTCTACCACCCCATTTTTCAGAGAAACAGCTTGAATAAATAGACAACAGGACATGTGACAAGTGAGGGAACATGAGAGTACTTAAAGTAAAGACTGAGTACTTAGCATCCAGGTGCTCTGCTGTGTAGCACGCAAAAGATATTACACCCTTTATTTTATGCATATTAGCAAAAAAAAAGACAAAATTTTGTTATTCAGATTACTAAAAGATTTCAGCCTTTTTCTCTAAACATATGGTAAGGAAGCTTATCTAGCAGCTGATTTTAATTACAACAAGCCTTAAATCACTTAAGATGGAAAATCCTTCTTCCCTGTCTCTGTCTGTGGTAATCAAGGTAAATGAGAATTTTGGTCATACATAAGTTATTTCCAGCCATCCTTCTTCACTTACCCAGCAGTCAGAAGGCCAGTTCATTACAGAAATATATTCATATGTAATTATTCAGGCTTTTGTTATTCTATTAAAATAAGGCAAGAGGATCCTTATGAGTAAAGAAAATACTAGATATTGTATGAAGGGTGCCTATATTTTATTGAATTATGTGTGATTTTCCTAAACTTCCATTATTTCTTCAGTGTTATTGCATGAAAGTAAAGACATGTTATGGCCATGTTAATAGTACCATTAGCTGTAATTTGTAACAATCCTACTAATATACTTTGTAAATGCTAAAAATGGAGTTTAACTGCTGGGATAAACACCAAAGTGGTGTCTCACAAACACGGACTTTGTGTACGATCACTGCACCTCTGCAGTTACCTTCATTACCACCAAAGTGGTATCTCACAAACACTGACTTTGTGTACGATCACTGCACCTCCGCCGTTACCTTCATTCCCACTAAAGTGGTGTCTCACAAACACTGACTTTGTGTAGTGTTACGTGCCGTAAGCTGGACGTTTCAGATTCTCCGCTGCTCCCGCTCTCATCGTCATTCCCCGGCTACATCTTGGCTCCGCCTCCCGACCGGACTACGCCCATCCATCTCGGCTCCACCCACATACCTTCCGATGTCCTGTTCGTCATATCCGGTCCGCCGCCTTGAAGAAGTCGCACCTCGTACATTCGAGAGCTCTTGCTCGATCTCTTGGTTTGTTTGTCTGTGTGACTTTGGATTTTCTGATTGACTCGTGTATGACTTTTGATTTCTGGAGTTTGGACTACTCTTTTGGCTTACCCCTTTGGATACTGTATTTTGGCTTGTGTGTGTGTATGTTCATGTGTATTATCTACGTAAGGAGTGACAGCCGTTTTGTTTCTGCGTCCGTGGTATTTATCGTTGTTTTGGTTAGGGAGTTAGGAGTAGTCATTGTCATTTCATTTCCCTTTATTTTTGTTGCCTGTAGTATTAGTTTAGTTTAGGACGCTTGTGTTAGTTGTTTTGATTGTTGTTTTGGCCTAAGTCACTCCCGAAGTCTGTTGCACCTTCCGTGTTGTAAAGTCTTTGTGAATAAAAAAAGAAAAATACAAAAAAAGATCCCGTTGTGTCCTGTGTTCCCCTTTCCCACCACTGATTTGTCCCGTCTTCCCCTTTCCCTAACCTATTCCTTTCTGGCGATCCCCCACCCTAGACTGGGGATCGTAACAGTAGTATCAC
>JAODUD010000107.1:29797813-29814215 GCA_026784285.1 Stomatorhinus walkeri
TGCACCTCCGCCGTTACCTTCATTACCACCAAAGTGGTGTCTCACAAACACTGACTTTGTGTAGGATCACTGCACCTCCGCCGTTACCTTCATTACCACCAAAGTGGTGTCTCACAAACACTGACTTTGTGTAGGATCACTGCACCTTTGCCGTTACCTTCATTACCACTTCTACCTTTATCACCACCAAAGTGATGACACAGAGCGTCACAGCAACTTCCGTTACACGCTCTTTCCAAGCTGTGGTGGAGTACTTGTGATTTTCTCTCTGCTCGTGGGCTTTGAATGCTCTTCATTATTTGCTTAAAGGCTGCTTGAGGTACTTTCACAGAGTTTCTGAAGGCTTCTGCTTTTAAAACAGGTCCTTGTTCACAGGCTTTGGGAGTCGCATGGTTGAAACAGAACAAATACCCAGCATGCACCCATTGTGATAAGGAGAAGCCGTCGCAGAGGCGGGACGAGCAAAGCCGTGGTGAACTGGAGATACGCATGATGCCTGTGGGCTCTGAACAGGAAAAGCTGAGGAGACTGAGCCAGACAGCTCTTCTCTGCTGAGGGTGACGGCTTCCTGTTCCCTCCTGCTCTCTGTTTCATCCAGCTGATTTACATAGCCCTCTGATGAGTCCATCAGCCTCCAGCTGTGCTTATTCAGCCGCTATGCTCACAGTTGCTGCCTCAAAATCTTGGCTATCAAAGACGACCTGCAGAATCCATCTTCGCATCCTCGTGATTCCCAATGCTAGCCCACACTTTACAGCATCCATAAAGGAATATATAACTGATAAATGATTATAGCCCTCATATTATTTTACATTTTAATGTGCATAGATACTTCTGGGACTCGTTAACCCTCTGCGCTGAATAATAAATAAGCCATGTGCAACAAATAGGTGCTAAACACGGGATCAGACATAACCCCACTGGCGTCGTTAGGTCTGATCACCTGGGGCTATAGTCCCGAGAATTTTATGTTGGTGCATGGAAAAAGGAGGTGTTATAGTGAATCAACACTCAGACTGGGTAACAGAGTGGAACTAGATTTGCAACATCCGAAGGATAAGAAGTGATCAAGCACTACACAGTGCACAGAAAAGCTGTAAGTTGTGTGAATGCAGATGAAAAGATCCAGTTTTAAAAATCTATCCAGCCTTCTTGGCTATTTTAAGAAAAAACTCAAGGTAAATAATTGAATATGGGTATTCATTTAATTTCAAAAAGGCTTGCTGTATCAGGCACTTCCACACCAAAGTTCCGGAACCAGGTTCCTGGTTACATGTTTTTTGGCTGTCCAGACCAGGAACTTTCATACCTTCTGGCCACTCTCACACCACACAACAGAACTGGGACCTTTATGCTAAGTAAGGATGGGAGACAGTAGTTCATGAAAGTACTGAGTCTGGAGTAGGTACTAAAAAATAGTCCGATGAACGACAATCGGGCCGAGTTCCTGTGGTGTGAAGAACACAAAAGTTCCTGGTTCTGGAAAAAGGTTCTGGTTCCTGAAATAAGTTCATGCAGTGTGAAAGCACCCATTCACATTACCATAAGAAACCGTATTGCTAAAGCACAGATACACACATACATATATGCTGTGCAGGGATATGAAAGAAAAAAAAGTTTTTTTTTTGTCACGGATGTAATCTTAATATCAATATAAATTTGTGTTGTCAGTGCAAGCAGAGATGGTTATGACGAGCTGCTGCAGTTGGCTGAGCCAGGCTTCACTGGAGAAAATAAAGATTAGAAGATAAGAAGAAGATAAACTTGAAAGAAACATTTATATGATCATATATCCATCTTTCCATTTTCTATACCTGCTTGTCCTGTGTTGCGGGGTCCAGAGCCTGTTCTGGCATAAGGCAGGGAACAACCCACCTTTCAATAGCTAGAAACACCCCTGCATGCCAGTGGTCACTGTAAGACATTCCAAGTCAACTGCACCCCCCACACCCCCACCCAGTCTGTGGAGTGCACTGAAGAGAAACGTCCCCAGGTCACATTCTTTGTAAAAATGACTCACTGTAAAAAAGGGTGACAAGCCACTACTATGCATCAATCACCGCTCAGTGTAGAAGGAACGTTTATATGATGATGCAGGACGCCCAGTGTTTGGTCAGTCAGACCTTTGTGAATCTGTCTGCGGGATTATCTTTAGACTATCCTCAGCTGCCCGTCTCTACTGACCCATTCGTATGCATCACGCTCGTCTTATTATGCTAAACAGACGTACAAAGAGCTGAACAGAATTTATATACTGATGAAATGCTGCAAGTAATAACTTGATTTGAATAATTCTTGCAAGACAGGTCTTATTATTCCAGTGACCTGGCTTGGATCACTGATAGCAGCCGTAATGAGACGCGTGTGCTTTTCTCACCTATGTTTTTAATTACACCAGCAGTTGTTTGCTTGGCCTTGGGGGTGCCAGCATGACAAGGTGTATTATTACCACCTCCCGTGAGCGGCGCGTTCTTCAGGGGCTGATTGTCACATGGCTACACTGCTCACGAAACTGTTTCCATGCAGGTTCGAAAGGGTCTTGGAGAAACAGTCTTTCCCAACTTGGTCCTCGAGGACCCCCAGACAGTCCATGTTTTTGCTACCTCCCAGAGAGAGGGAGCAAAAATGCGGACAGTCTGGGGGTCCCCATGGACCACATTGGAAAAGACTGACTTACAATATTTCGGATATTTACATTTACATCTACTTTATTTAGCAAACACTTTTGTCCAAAGTGAGACAAATCATACATTACAAACAAACAGCTGTCTAGGAGTTGATTACGAGTAAGTGTGGCTAGGCTTAGCTTCCAATAAATGCCACGGTACAAGAGTAAATGGTTTAATGGGGAGCGCTCCTTCCCCGTCATGCTGTCTTCTCCTTCTACGCATCATCCCACTCACCTTTCCTTCTGCTTGGCTGGGGCTCTGGGCCCAGACCTCATCTCCCGCGTTTACTGCATGCATTCAAATTTCCCATCATCTCTTGCAGTGATTTATTGTCGGTGCGAAGGCTGCAAGGGCGGATTTTATATTTACTGTACAGTGTCACGTGTGGTGCCAGGGCTTGTGTTTTATATGCAGTTTCAGGAAGGTTAGCTAAACCGGGCCAGCCCTTTAAAACCCACTTCACCGGGTTACTCCGCTGAAAATTCCATTTGAAGTTTATTAAAGTTTTAGTTCCCTATTCGTCCAATACCCCAGCATATATTGATGATGTCAACATCTCAAATTTTGTTTTAGGCTAAAAAGGCACATTACTTTAAGTATCGCTAATTCTAGTATACTTAAAACCCTGACTTTTTAGAACATTGTGGACCAAATGCAATGCTAACATTTTCATTGTAAAAGTTTTGAACGATTTTTTGACTACAAGTCACCCCTTCAGGTTCAGTTATATAATAATCCAACTGCTTTACTCTTGCGTTAATTAGGGTCTTACGTAGTTTAATTAAGCAGAACTTCAAAATGGGCATAAAACATGTTGAGTACTGAGCCTTTCCAAGACAAACCACTGACGGCACACGGAGAGATAATAAGAGGCACTTCTGCTCTGTTTGTGCCATGAAGACGCCCAGCATGATGCAGCCGGAGGAGAGTTTCATCCTAAAAGAGAAGCTTTAGGAGGGAGCCTGACTTCCCAAGGTGATCTGTCACGATTACCACTGGCTAACTGGTACTTACAGATCCCCAGCTATTAACGGGGGTGCTGTGTGGCTCAGCGTGTTAGTTCACTGTGATCAGAAGGTCGGCGTTTCAACTCCCACCGTTGGCAGAGTGATGTCACTGCTGGGCCCCTGAGAAAGGCCCTCAGCCCCAATTTCCCCACAAATTGTCTGATGTTGCTTTCTCAAAAAATAAAAGTGTCTTCTAAATAAACAAGAAATTATGCTCCTCCTTATTCCTCCTTCAGAGGAATGAATATTCATGTGAGGAAAAAGTACAGCTGAAACAATGACAGCATTTAATTACTTTCAAGTACACAAGAAGATCTGTTTTGTTTGGCTCGGTTTGATTGGTTTAAAGAAGAATTATTCTTTGTGATGTGCCATCCGAGCTGAATTCATGTTATTAGAAGTGAAAAATGCCTACAGCAACTAGATAATAATGTCACATCAGAGGCAGTTTATTATGCAGTATTAGAGATGTCCATTCACCACCAAATCAGCTGGAAAGCACAACCCATTTGCTTGGCAAAGTTAAATAAAACTGTAGAATAGAAATGGATCTGAGGTAAGCATTTTAGAAAGCAGCTAATTAGTTTCCAGATGTGTTGTTTCTCACAGAAAATATACTGACTTCTTATGCATAATCAGCCTGGTTTGAAAAAACATCACGGCGCCAGGAATGCCGCTCGTTGCAAAACACATTGAAATGCTAATGAAACCTGTGTAGATTGGCATAAACTAATTACACAGCTCTTTCGCAACTGCTGAAATGCTTCCCGGGAAAGTAAATCCAGTGCAGTGTCAACAGGAGAGTTATCTGTTAATTAAGGAGAAATGTTCTGCTCATTTTTAAGCTGTTGCGATTTTACGGAAATCACAAAACCATCTTGGCTGAAGTGGCGCAAAACCACATATTGCACGTTAGTTAGTTACACTTGGAGTTTGCTTAATTATAGAGATCCGACAAAGAACAAGATAAAATGCCTCCTGACTTCAGTGGTGCCAGCACACATCTGTACATGAACACGCCCAGTATAAGGTCAACCTGTATATAGAAATACTTAATAAGGGACTGCCAATGAAAGAGATCCATGTATGGCTAAAAGTTTGTGGACATCAGCATGTCCAACATCTCATTCCAAAACCAAGGGGTTTAATATGAATTTAGGCACACATACTTGCTATAATCACCTGTACTCTTCTGGGAAAGATTTCCATTAGATGTTGTTGGGATTTGCTACCATTCAGGTTGGGTATTGATCAGTTCCAATTCTTGTGCAGCCTGTGCCACTTCACGGCTGAAGTTTCTCCCAGACGTTTCCACTTAACCATCATTTCAGGGCATCATTGATCAGGGAAAATCTAGCAGGAGAGAAATGTGGTGAATGGATTTGTTGGAAAGACGGCATCCCATGATGGGACCAAGTGATAGGTCATTGACTTCCTCTGTACAACCACCCATTCTGCTGCCAGCAGTTGTTGCAGGATACATGGCCGTGTGCTTAACTATGCACTCGTGCCAGCAGGCTTATAATTATTGCAGACAGCCTATGTTTTGCAGGATGCCTCCTATGCTGAGTGCTCTCAGTTAGCACCATCTCAGCTGTGCATAAGACCCCTCTCTTTATCTGACACAGTGTGCACAGCCGGCCATTTGATGAAACGCATAAACCTGCATTTTCGATTCTTAGTGTGATTTTTTACGCATTTACAGTATATCTGATCCTCGTCTAATTAAACAAATGATACTGGAGGATATCACTGAAATTATTCATTTAACAAGAATCAAAGAAACGTCTAAAAATGCAGAACACCACTGGCATTGAAGGCTGGAGGTGCTGCTGTTGGAAGACATACAGTGTTGTATTTCATGTTTCCCACACTGACAGGGGAAATGCTGCCCCCCCACAATAGATCTGCTGCAGCTGCTTTCTACCTACTTCATACCCCTACATGATATTCCAGTTGGATTTAGATTTGGATTTGGACTGCTTTTGTTTTGAGCCGTTTGCCTTCTGGGCTTGGACCAGGCCATTCCAGAACTCTCGGCCCCTTTTGTCACAGTTTTGGGCCGTTTGGGCTTTTTCAGATCATCGCCCCGTTATCGGGTAGCTTTTGTGTGCTGCTTTTTGACATAGGGCCTCAGATTCTGCAGAGGTTTTCACAGCTACATCGTACAGTTTATGGCTGTAGCAACCACAGATAGCTGTCCAAGCCCGGAAGCAACAAAACTGGCCACAAACCTTTAGGCTGGCATCTGCTCCAAACCCCCAGGTTGCCATAGGCTCCAAATCCTCATGGTGGCATAGGCCTCTAGCCCGCAGCTTGGCATAAACTTGAAACTCTCAGGCTGGCACTAGCTCGAAACCCTCATGCTGGCATAGGTCTCAGATCCTCAGGCTAGAATAAGCTTGAACCCCTGAGGCTGGCATAGGCCTCAAACTGTCATTCTGGTATAGGCTTGAAACCCTGAGGCTGGCATAGGTCTCAAACTGTCATTCTGGTATAGGCTCGAACCCCTCAGGATGGCATAGGCCTCAAACTGTCATTCTGATATAGGCTCGAACCCCTCAGGCTGTCATAGGCCTCAAACTGTCATTCTGGTATAGGCTCGAACCCCTCAGGATGGCATAGGCCTCAAACTGTCATTATGGTATATTCTGGAACCCCTGAGGCTGGCATAGGCCTCAAACTGTCATACTGGTATAGGCTCGAAACCCTGAGGCTGGCATAGGCCTCAAACTGTCATACTGGTATAGGCTCAAACCCCTCAGGCTGGCATAGACCTCAAACTCTCATACTGGTATAGGCTCGAACCCCTCAGGCTGTCATAGGCCTCAAACTGTCATTCTGGTATAGGCTCGAACCCCTCAGGCTGTCATAGGCCTCAAACTGTCATTCTGGTATATGCTGGAACCCCTGAGGCTAGCATAGGCCTCAAACTGTCATACTGGTATAGGCTCGAAACCCTGAGGCTGGCATAGGCCTCAAACTGTTATACTGGTATAGGCTCGAACCCCTCAGGCTGTCATAGGCCTCAAACTGTCATACTGGTGTAGGCTCGAACCACTCAGGCTGGCATAGGCCTCAAACTGTCATACTAGATTAGGCTTGAAACCCTTAGGCTGTCATAGGCCTCAAACTGTCATACTAGATTAGGCTTGAAACCCTAATGCTGGCATAGACTCCAAACCCAGTTAGCTTGATATTCCTCTGTTTCATTTGCTCCATATATGACATCAAGTACTGTGGCTAGATATCTCCAACTTCAGCTGGTGACCAAAACGCCTCCCTTTGCAGCCTGGTATCCAGAATCATATGCGGGTGTGTATGAAATTACTGTTTGTTAATTGTTTACTTGGAGAACTTATCATTAAAGAAAAATAAATTCTTCAAAAATATGTTTATATAATGATAACTCTATATGTTTATATGCTCCATAAACAGACGCATCACTTTGAGCAGATCATGCTGACAAGTGATAAGATCAGAAAGATTTCGTTTGTGAAATGACCAAGATTTTCAATTTTAACGAAAAGCCCACAATTGGCTATAATTTCATCTGATAGCTGCTTTTGCCAAAGTTCGCTGCAGCATCTGAAAGATGTAAATTCTAAGGATTAATAACAGGTTCGCTCATTTTGGGTTGTAGATTACACTCCTGCATAATGACATGACTGACAGATAATCCATCTTGAACATGCATAGAACGTCACATGAGCTGAATGCCTCAATAAGACTTTCTTCCAAGGCCTAAAATGAATTAGTGGGATGTTAAAGGCTACTAGATTTACTGCAAATTTGCAAATTTCTCGAGTGAGTGTCCCCACTGCCATTCGTCAGCTCTGTAATGTTCGAGCGTCACATGACCGTGAAGGCCGCAAATGTTTAATGTCGTCCTTGGGAAGAAATATGTATTGTGCCTTTATGAAGGAGAGTCGAATGGCAGTTATTAATGCCGTCAATATGTGACCTGTGCTACCTAGCTAATCATTTGAGCTTCCAAAGAAGGTAGTTATCCTGCTGCTAGGAGAGCTGCACTTACATCTGCCACACTTAGAACTTCAGGTTTGTGCTTTGAAGTCCATCAGGGAGCAACCGGCAGCGCTGTGTGTGCACGCTGTGTGTGCACTCTTCATGTCCATATATGCTATTAAACGTGTAGCTGACAGCTTCGTTTTTGGAGATAATTACATAGGAGCCCTGGAAAAGAAATACTACTGTGAATATGAAACTGATATTAAGTAGCTGTATGGATCGAGGTCTGGTTAAGCCTGTTTTGAAACATAATTATGGAGAAGGGATACCTGCCACAACCATCACTTGATGCAAAATATATATATTCAAGGCACCGACTTCTGATTGGCTCATTGAGACCAGCGAGAGAGTTTAAATACTCTGCCCCGGCTTCTGTCTTCCAGAACTTTCTCCCAGGGAAAGGTAAGGTTTTCATTCAGTTTCGTCATACAAACGGATTAGCGTTGTGCTGCTTCAGTTTATTATTCAGTCATAATGACGTTGTCAAAATGTAGCTGCATTTGTACTATTTCACTTAGAAAGTTGAGTTAACGTCTATCTTTAACAAGGAGTGGGACTTATAAGGGCATTTCAAAGAGAGGTACTCGGTGTCAGAATGTCGCAGAAAGCCACCGCTGCTTTTTATGCGCGTCTTAAACCCTAAATCAATTATGTTCAACTCCAGTGGGCTTCTTTCAGTTATACTGCAACTAAAAACATTACCAGATTCTTTGGTTGGATGGTAGCTCACCCTGTAATCACATATTCCCTCTAGTGTGTGCATCAGAAATGAGGGCTCTTCTTGTGTTTGCCTGCCTCATTGAATTCACACTCCAAGCCCCTGTAAGTACCTGCCTGTAAGGAAAACCTTTCCATCAGCTCAGGGCACATGCATGCACCTCTCAATTGTTATACTCATGTGTTATTACAGATGTACACTAATACATATATATTAATACTATCCATTAACGATAAGCCTCTCACTTCTATATTAGTTGTTATTTTTGTTCTGGGTACATTTCAGCTGAAACAAAATGACCTTGGAGGAGATGATACAGAGATGTAGGGACCTTTGCTGTAATTTTGGTTTCCCTGCCAAAGGTTGGTTGTGGAGAGGGAGATTCAGGGAATGGTGTGTGATGGATGTATTGCATTTATATGCTTGTTCTTCATTTGGAAATAGGCCCCCCAAACTGGACCACCGGAGCCCCCAAGTTTAGAAATTGTGAGTATGTGAAAAATGCAGTACATAATCTTATATTCAGTACTTACAGAAAGTTTTGGGATGCTTTCTTACTTCTGCAAATATGTTGCAGATTTATTGCTTTCATAACAAAAGTCCATTGACAAACAACGTTTGCACCTATGTAACATATATTTTCTTTTTATTAGGTGTCACTTTTTGACTGACTCATTCAGTTCGGTTCTTGCCATATTGCCATTAATTGCCATTGTAGTCTGATTCCCAAATACTAAATACAAATGGTTGGTGTTTTATATTATTGTTTGGTGTTTTATGTTATTGTGTTACTGGAACGCACCCTATGAGACGGCTGCATAATTCAGGTCCAGAGAGTAAAAGTCCAGACCAAGATTTTGTTTCGACCAACGAGCACAAAGAGTCACAGTCACAGAGTACTCAATTGGTTCGTTGAAACATAATCCCGGTCTGGAGTTGAATTACCCAATTGAATTAAGTAATGATTTTTGTTATAAAACCAAAAACTTTGCAGTACTGAATTACATAAATGACTTCCTGCGAGCGACTTTCTGCGAGCACTGTATGTTTATAAGACATTTTTTAAAGTCACTGGAACTTCAAGATCCATAAAGGGTTGTTACATCTGTTCCTAGATTCAGAGTATAGAGTGCTCTGTCTTCTCAATGCAAGTCACTTTGTTTCTTTATTGCCATTAGCTAGCTATCTTAATACAGTGCAGTCAGCATTATTATTACTTGGGCAATTTTGAGCAGGCAGCATGCTTTGATAGAAAGCCTAATCAAAAGTTCCCTGTGAATTCCAATCAGTGAATATATTAGGCTTCTTTAAATGTAGTTTGGAAAACTTGTTGGCTTAGTTTACACAAACAAAATAAAATAACTGAGTAAAAAGACATTGAAATGTCAGCAAAGAGAGAAAAATGTAAACATTTTATAAATGTTTCCCATGAAGTATAATTTGTATTCAGGTTCTCCTGACGAATTGTTTAAACACAGACTTGACTCTGCAGTCTGTCATGAGCTCATACATAATCCCGAGTCACAAGAATGGCTGTTTGTTTTTCTAAAATGAACCTTTTTCGTTTAAGTTGCTTCCATATGGCTTCCAAGGCTCAGACATCAGACTGCAGTCTGCGGGAGCTGTGAGTATTTTGCACATAATCCAAAAAGAGTAACTCTTAACTTCATGTGACCTATTGTTTGCAAGAATGAAGGTGGACATCTTTCATTCAGGCCTGAGGAAAAATGATATTTCACTCCTGTTGTGTTTGGGAATATGATGCAACATTTATGAGAGTAAACAAGTCCTTGTGTAGCTGTACAGTGACCGTCATCAAAATGGGGAGCAATTTGATCTTCACTGCTTTTGGTTTGAATCATGGCTTGAATCTGTGTTGGGGGGTGTGGTGATGATGGTTTATATGTTAACCCTGTGTTCTTGTGGGTACACTCCAGATGATTTAACATCCTCGCGCAGTCAAAATGCATGTGGTTTAAGTGAATCTGTGTTTGAAAATTCACTTGATATATGGTGTATACTTGGTATGGGTGCCCTGAAATGAACTGGCATACTGTCCAGGGACTGGTCTAGTCCTGGGCATCCTGGAACAGGGTCACTGCTAAGCCTGCCCTGGATAATCAAATTCTATTTTCATATAGCACCTTTCACACAGGGGCACAGTTGCCCCAAAGCACTTGACTAGAGTGTGTGGCAGTCCATTACTATATCGTTTATGCAAAATCCTGTATAGAAGAGAGGTCATGGATAAGTGGTTATGAAACACTGGTGGATGGATGGATGGATGGATGGAGACCTCCTATGAAAATAGCCTGCAAATGCTGACCCAGCTCTGTGTGACAATTCAAACAGCAGACTGTTTACACCACGTTTTCTCATCTTAATCCTTAATAGGTCCATCCCGCCAATGTTTTCCCAGGCCAGGCCAGCATAGAACTCGTAAGTCCGCAGGTTTACCGTTGCTCATGATAATAACCTGCCGACAAAGTGAAATCCTTGTGGTGATGTCGTTTAACGGAGCTACAAGGTTTTGATGAGACTTTAATATGAGCTGCCAAACGCAAGGAAACAGCTGGTGCCTCATGGCAGCTTAATTAATGTAAAACTACAGTCCTTAGCCAGAGGCATTGTTAATGGATTCAGAATAATATTTGCTTTTGTACGCTTAATGCATGATTTACTTGCCTGGCATGGGTTGACGGGTTGAAATAAAGATAATCAATCACTTCCCCAGTTGGTGCCTGTTGGAGATCACGCCCCTCAATCTGCAGGTTCCACTTCTCCTATGCATCAGGTGAGCTGCCCATGTTCTGCTCCAACACGATACCCTCCGTTAGACACGCTCCGCCATTAGAGGCATTGGGTAGTGTGAGTAGTGACATGTTCTGCCAAACACATCCAGTGCTTTCCACACTGAATACTGGTAACATAAATGTAGAAAAGGTAACAATCCAGTTTTGTGCAACATTGCTGTGGCCGCAACAGACACCCGTTGCGTGACGCAGACCAATAAAAAAAGATCGAATAATAATTCCCTTTAAAAAAAAAAAACTCAATTTATCTTCCATCATTCTGAAGGAGCACATTTAGACATACTATAACTAAACTGTTTGAGTTCCAATTCATATATCATTTTTAATGATAAATGACTTTGTTTAGGTTTTGTGATGCATAAAGCCATTGTCGAGCAGACTTTATTGTCCTTTATGGTCAAACTGTCCATATACAGGTATAGAGTGTGTCACAATGTGGGAAGGACGGAGGCAAAGGCAGCCATTGGGGAAAAACTAAGCGGCTTAATTAAAGTAAAACACATTGGGAGAGGCAAAAGGAAATGGACCATGATGGGTCAAAACTAGCTACACTAGGAGGGCAAAGAGAGGGGCGCAGTCAGTCAGTAACAAAAGAAGGAGCTCAGGACAAGGCTCAGGACAAGGAGGCACTATATACACCACAGATGAGGTAGCAGACGAGAGGCAGCTGGGATCATCCACACGAGGGCTGTAATGAGAGGCAGCTGGGATCATCCACACAAGGGCTGTAATGAGAGGTAGCTGGGCTCATCCACATGAGGGCTGTAATGAGAGGCAGGATGAAATAAGGCACAGGTGAGGCTCATTAGAGCCACACAACAGGGAAGACGGAGGGGAGTCATGCGGGGCGTGACACAGTGGACGGAGATTACGGTCCTCCAAGGCCGCAGTACGACATACAGGCAGCCTATGGTCAAAAAAAGAGGGATTCATTGTGATAAATATTTACTTCTCTTGTGTAGCCTGTGTTGATTTGGCTGTAAGAATATTTTTGAATCTCCCAGCTTCTTTCCCATGCTTACATCAAGCCGAAGAAGCGGAGTTCCCCAGGTGCAGAGAGCCAGGAGGCCGTATGTGTCATTTTCTGCTGATTTAATTCAATGCTGCTTTTGATAACTGCAACTTACATGTTTATTCTACATAAAAATCAGAAGTGGGTGATAAAATTGACATGGTGGGAATATATACAGCTGTGGGAAAAATTAAGAGATCACATTTTTTATTTCACTCATTTCTCGACTTATACAATTAATGAGAAAGTTCTCTGGCATTAAAACGTTGCTTTCGCCTTTTACCTGAATGGTTTCTGGCCATTCCTAGTGTCTCCTGCTTAACCTTATTCTTCTATACTTCTGTCTTAGAAACTTTGAGCCTGGAAGCAGCCTGCAGCTCAGTGTAGCCTACAGCCAGCAGAAACATGATTAAATCAGCATTTAAAAATGCAGGTTTATATAATTATATTGAGTGGTCTCTTACTTTTTTCCACAGCAGTATTTTCTAAAATACTGCCAATTCTAGAAATATCAGATGCAAACTAAAAAATTCATATTATGGTTCAAATGAATGATTTTGGGGGGAGGAACATGTATGATCTTGGTCTCCTTTTGCAGAACCACCCCAAAGATGCTGCCCATAGCCCCTCTCAGCAGAAGCCAGCTAGCTACGAGCTGGTAAGCTTTCTGAAACAAGTGTGATCCTCCGAGTGCTTGCATTAAGTTACCTGCTCATTCAGAACGCAGAGCACTTGTTTGATCAGAATCTCGATCCCTATAATCAAAATATCTCTTATATAACATCTCTTTGTCAAGACCCTGCACGTAAAAGAGCTCTTCTGAATAGCTGCACAGGCGCTCTCAAATGTTACACGGCAAGTGTTCATTTTAGCCGAGCTCAGAGCGTAAAGCTCTCCAGTGTTTATCTAGGAATCCGGACTCCCTGCTTCCGTGGATTTGATGCTGGGGCCCTAAGCTTTTGGGAGAATGTGTTTGCCACAATGTGGAATAATAAAATGCATGGTGTCTTAGCTTAATACAAACCAGAGGGTCCCTGCAATGTCAAGGAGAGGCTACATTTCAAATGTGTGACTATACTTGGGACATGGGAAGATTAAATATGTGATTTTAATTAAGCAGTGATGGGATGATGATGGGTCGTTGATGGTTAATTAGAAAGTGAAACTAGAAAATGATGCAGGCAGCTCTCAACAGACCTAAGCAGCCCATCCCACTAAACCTTAAGTAAATCAAAAGATTTACCTTCCCGTATCACTCAAATCATTATAGCAAAAAAAATACATGAGCAAAAAGTATACTGGCTATATGTGCTGGAGAACACATACTAAGTAAATGAAAAGATAAAGTCTGTTTTACATTAGTGAAGCACTGCCTGCATAATATAGAAAATCCGAGATCTGAACAGGCTCCTTGACTCATGTGGGAACTCTAGATAGAACTTAGCTTTGCGGGAAGATGCCGGATCAATTGGGTGCCAAACCGCATGGATCTGTTATCATTATATGCATGGCTTGTTCCCCGGCACACCTTCAGCTAAGGAAAGCGTTTTAAAGCTAGTCTTCACTTAAACGTAATACTGCTGCTCATTAATATTTAATGCCACACCCTGTTCAGTGACTTGGTATGGTTGTTAACAAGTGCAGGACCTGCACGTAAAGCTGCGTCCCTGACATGCAGGACCTGCACTTAATGCCACATCCCTGACATGCAGGACCTGCGTGTATATATCCTTTATACTGTATATCCTTTATCTGTCCTTTATATATCCTTGATATATCCTCTCATGTGCACATCTGGGTATTTTACTGAAGCCTATTCATTAAATATCTACTTCAAACAAATGTTGCCACACGCTTGGGATTTGAACTTCAGCTGTTTTTAAGTCACAAGCCGAGTTTGTTAATTATGCCACCTGTGTCTCTGCTTCTGTTTAATTATTAGAATGAATTAATTTTGCAATTCCACTGTTTACTTTTTGATTTGGAAAAAACTTATTTGTATGCTGTGAGGAATATGCATCTCAAAAGCGTTGGCATTAAAAAAAAGTCTGTGTGTGTCTTTGTGTGTGTGTGTGTGTATGTGTGTGTGTATGGTCCAGGTATACCTTACCTTATGGAGACCAAATGTCCCCACAATGTGATGAATACCCATTTCTTTTACCTAATGGGGACCAGTTTCCTAGTCTCCATATGGGAAAACTCTGTTTTACAAGAATCCGTGACTGTAATCAAAAGAGTAAAAATACCAAAAGTCTTGTACTTTGGCTATTTATGATTAAAGTTGGGACTGGGTCGGCGTTAAGGTTGTCATGTTGAGATTAGAGTTTTCCCCATAGAAATGAAGGGAGAGTCCCCACAAAGATAAAATTACAAACTTATGTGTGCTTTGGTGTTTGAATGTATGTATGGTCATGTATATATTACATTATGGGGACCAAATGTCTCACAGTGTGATACAAGCCTGTTATTTTGACATTGTGGGGATATTATATTTTTTGGTCCCCACAAGTCTTTAAAAATCTATGAATGCAATTTAAAAACTAAAACTGCTAAAGCTCTTGTATTTTGTTTGGTTATTCATAGGTACAGGGTTAACGTTGTCATGGTTGTGATCAGGATTACTGATACTTGTGTGTGCATGTGTGTGAGTATGTGCATGTCAATGTTAGTGTCTATGTGTGTTTCTGCAAGTAAGCATGTGTGTCAGTGTGTTTCTGCATGTAAGCGTGTGTGTCAGTGTGTGTCTGCATGTAAGAGTGTGTGTTAGTGTGTTTCTGCTTGTAAGTGTGTGTGTCAGTGTGTTTCTGCATGTAAGCGTGTCTGTCAGTGTGTTTCTGCATATAAGTGTGTGTGTTACTGTGTTTCTGCTTGTAAGCGTGTGTGTCAGTGTGTGTCTGCATGTAAGCGTGTGTGTCAGTGTGTTTCTGCATGTAAGCGGGTGTGTTACTGTGTTTCTGCTTGTAAGTGTGTGTGTCAGTGTGTTTCTGCATGTAAGCGTGTGTGTCAGTGTGTTTCTGCATATAAGCGTGTGTGTTACTGTTTCTGCTTGTAAGCGTGTGTGTCAGTATGTGTCTGCATGTAAGCGTGTGTGTCAGTGTGTTTCTGCTTGTAAGCGTGTGTCAGTGTGTCTGCATATAAGAGTGTGTGTTAGTGTGTTTCTGCTTGTAGGTGTGTGTGTCAGTGTGTTTCTGCATGTAAGCATGTGTAAGTATGTGTCTGCATGAAAACGTGTGTCACTGTGTTTCTGCATGTAAGCATTTGTGTTAGAGTGTATGCCTCAGCCCTGCAGAAAATGGTTCTTAATTATAATATTGACATTTAACTGCTATCTTGATAGTAACTATGGATGAAAATGTAATTTCCGCTGCTAATGTCTGTGCTGATTCCTCCTGCAGATTCTGCCCCATGGTTTTCAAGGCCAGCTGGACTTATTACAGTCTTATTTAACCGTGGTAAGTGTCACGAAGTGCTATCTGAGGGTACGGGACATTAAAACTGCGAAAGGCTACCATGCCAGGAACTGGAAGAACTTGCTGGGTTCAGAGATCAGATGGAGCTTCTTCAACCAGTCAGATGCTGCCATTTGTTTGCTGTAGGTCTGTGATGTGCATCCCCTGCGTTTTCAGTTATTAAAAAGCCCCTGGTCCATCTTCCTCATTTGGCTCATCCTGCTTGACACACAGTATGGACCAACATTGCACCCTGGACCAGGGAGTCACCTCTCGGACTCATATAAACTGCTCACAGATACGCAAACTGCTCACAGACCGGAACACGTATAGGAAAGGGCACACCCCACACAATCGGGGACACCTAGAGGAGAGAGACGTGATCTGCACACATACTGCGACACATAGAGGAGAGAGACACAAACTGCACACAGACTGGGACAGCTAGAGGAGAGAGACGTGATCTGCACACATACTGCGATACCTAGAGGAGAGAGACATGATCTGAACACATACTGCGATACCTAGAGGAGAGAGACGCAAACTGCACACAGACTGGGACACCTAGAGGAGAGAGACGTGATCTGCACACATACTGCGATACCTAGCGGAGAGAGACATGATCTGCACACATACTGCGATACCTAGAGGAGAGAGACGCAAACTGCACACAGACTGGGACACCTAGAGGAGAGAGACGTGATC
>JAODUD010000107.1:29829406-29842768 GCA_026784285.1 Stomatorhinus walkeri
AGTTAGCATTAGCATTTTCCCTATAGAAATGAATGAGCGGTCCCCATAAGGATATGTTTACCCTACATGTGTGTGTTGGTGTGTGTGTGTGTGTGTTTACAAACCCAAGCTGCAGTTGTGATCTGGCCTGAAGGACAGTTACAACAGGATCAGGACGGCAATTTAAAAAGAATTTTGTTTCAGTAGGACTGCATGACATTGGAAAAATGTGATTTTGTTGCAATAAATATTGGAATATTTATAAAGCGAAAAAGGAGTTTAAAAGAAATTTCTCACACACCCATCTAGGACTGATTTAAACAGAAAAGATAAAAATGATTATGATTATTTTAGAGAATACATGCAGTGCTCATGCAAAATCAGCGGAGCGTAAACTTTAAACTGATTTTTAAAACAACATATACTAGATAATCTTGAAAAGAAACAATCATTTAAATTGCAAAGCTTGCTAAGCTTCTCTGTCCTATGACAGAGTAAAACCTGTATGAAAAATACCCCACCTTGTGTTGCAATGTCATTCACCACCAGTACCACTTTTTACACCAGTGGAAAACCAGCATTTTGGATACTATACTATTTTGAGGTACCAAAAGTATGTTAGCTGGTGCAGTGGAAAAGTGCCCAAAGTCATGTAAGTTGTGAGGTGGGGCCACAACGGATCAGACTTGTTTGCCCAGCACATCCCACAGATGCTCGATCCGATTGAGATCTGAGGAATTTGGGGGCCAAGTCAACACCTTGAACTCTTTTTCATGTTCCTCAAACTGTTCCTGAACAATTCTTGCAGTGTGACAGGGCACACTATCCTCCTGATGGAGGCTACTGCCATTGGGAAATACTGTTCCGATCAATTCAGTTTTTATTGTCATTAGCACATTGCGGGGGCACATGTAAATGGAAAGAGAGTTGCGGCATCTCCAGAGCAGGCGAGACACTGGAGGAAGGGTGAGGTGGAGGGAGGGGATATGCATAGATTAGACATATGTTACGTACATTAAACACAAAGCATACATACATACATATATTTTCTATAAATTATACATACATACATAAATTAGATATACATTACCAACATGGTACACATAGTAGACATAAGGTGTACATATAATTGTGCAAATTGGTGGGGCGGGGGGGAAATGTGGTGAATATTGAAAGTTTAGTGTTCAGTGAGGGAAGAATCTGTTCGTGAGCCTGGAGGTACAGGTTTTGAGACTCCTGTAGGGATTCCCAGAGGGCAGGAGGGAGAACAGGCTGTGGTGGAGGTGGGTGGGGTCTCTGCAGAATCTCTGCTGGTTAGAATACTATCAATTGTGCAGCGGTAGAAGCTGGAGAGGATTTTGGGAGAGATGCACGCACTCCCCAGTGTCTTCAGGAAATGCTGCCGTTGTGCTTTTTTCACGAGGAAGTACATGTTATTCGTCCAGCAGAGCTACTCGCTGATCTGTACTCCAAGAAATTTAAAGCTGGTTTCACGCTCCTCTCTGACCTTGTTGATATATATATATATATGGGGGATGGCAGCAGCTTCAGGACTTCCTGAAGTCTCCAATCAGCTCCTAAAGAGGTGTAATTGGTCTGCAGCAGTGTTTAGCTAGGTGGTATGTGTCAAAATAACATCCGCTTGAATGCCAGGGGCCAAGGTTTCCTTGCCCAGAGAATCACATTGCCCCCCTCAGTTTCCCATCTTCCAATAGTGCATCCTAGTGCCATCTCTTCCCCAGGTACATCACACACACACACACCTAGCCGTCCACATGATGCAGCAGAAAATCCTCAGCCCGTGCTCCATAGTCCAGTTCTGTTGCTCATGTGCCCATTGTAGGTGCTTTAGGCTGTAGACAGGGAACAGCATGTGTGTCTTTGATGGCCATCATTAAATTTTTCACCAATTTGTGCTTTGGTAGTTCTTCTGTGGGACTGAATCAGACAGACTATCCTTTGCTCCTCATCACCAGTTAACTGGTTAGTCTTCCTTGGACCACTTTTAGTAGGTACTGACGACTGAGAACTGAGTTACTTTAGCCATCACAATTTGGTTCTTATCAGAATCACTCATATTCTTACACAAACCCATTTTTCCTGCTTCCAACACATCAACTTCAAAAACTGACTGTTCACTTGCCTAATATATAATCGCACCCTTGACAGGTGCCATTGTAACGAGATAATCAATGTTATTCACTTCACCTGTCAGCGGTTTTAATGTTATGACTGATCGGAGTATTTCTTAAATAAAACATCTACATGTGTATTCTATATTACTCTCTGTTGTACTATATACTCAGCAATACTACAAAAGCCATAGTTTTGGATCAATTTCACATGAACTGTATATGCATTGGCACTAACTGCAACAAAAGGGTGCTTTTTAAGTTATTGTCTGGTCATGACAAACCCCACCTCTCTCTCTTTCTCTCACTCCCCCCAAACTGTTATGAAACTTCATGAAATGATCTGAGCCACGAATGCACCAAAATGCATGAGAATTCTAACCTGATCAATTATATTAGGGTGGAAATTCATTAACAGGGTAGGGGGTGATGTAGTAAACTGTTATCATCCTGAGTTTTTTATTCATTGTTATGTCCAGTTAACATGGAGTGATAAAACCTTTTTCTAGTAACAGTCATCTTAGAGAGCATGCGGAACATGAAGGGAAGATTCAATATCCAATTCAGAATCTTTCATTATCAGGAGACGTTTGGCTCTTACAATGTCTTCGGACCTTTGGATGTTCTTGGCACATCATATGGATTTCACTGAAAATTTTAAACAAACGTGCAATTCACTTTGCTACTGCATTTAACGGCATACAACGTTCCTTGCTGAATTATTGGTTTTGGGGACCCGATGTAAAAAGCTCAAAGCCAGTTGCATAAGCAATTAGAGCTGACATGCTGGAAAGGTAAATACTCGTTTGCATATAACAGGGAAGTCAGCAGGGCGTCCTCCATTCCTTCTTTCTGGGATCCTTCACGTCCCTCCTTCAGTCATGCTGATCTCACGAATCTGGAAAAGCCTGTATGCTGTGTGTATAAGAGTAAGCCGCACTGTAACTCTGCCTGACTCTACTCCCTGCAGAGACTTTAAAGACCCCATATGATATGTGTGTATGAGTGTAAGCCATCCTGTAACCCTGCCTGACTGTACACGCTGCAGAGGCTTTAAAGAGCCCTTATGATGTGTGTGTGTATGTGAGCGTGACAATGTCCTATAACCCTGCCTGACTCTATACCCTGCAGAGACTTTAGACCCCATATGATGTGTGTGTGTGAGTGTGAGCCGTCCTTTAACCCTGACTATACCATAGAGAGGCTTTACAGAGGCCTTATGATGTATGTATGAGTGTTGCGATGGCCTGTAACATGTCCTGTGGTCTGACTCTACAGCCTGCACTTTTTTTAACGAATAGACAGATGAACCTTAAAGGACAGGAACTCCTTAAGGCTAAATGGCTGTAATTGGTTTGAGAGAGATGCAGAAGTCAAGGGAGACTCGAATTACAGCCATGAAAAAAACCGTGGTCAAGATTCATTAATCCTGACGGATACGTAGCCCCCTGATAAAACAGAACACACTGCAAATCACAATCTTCTGATGCCGTAGCCTGCCCTGTGTCTCTGCTACTCCTGCATATATATTATTTTAGTGACTTTTCTAGCTAAGCAGGACACCCCCCACGTACACAGAAATGGGCACTTGATCCCTATTGGGTCCATAACACCATATATGAATGACACCGGTGTTATTTGTTTGTGTCAGTGAAGGTATGCTGTATAAACTATATCATAAATTTAGGCAGGGCTGGCAGCACAAAACAAGTTCTACTTCTCTTTAAGTGGCGTCTTCCATTACACTCACTCTTCGGCACTGCATTATCGCTAATCAGGAGACTGTTTTATGAGTTACCTGCCTTTGCTAGCCAGCTATTCTTTTACAGTGACTGAAAGCTTTTCACATGCTTACCATCCTAACAGAAGCTACTTGGTCTTGGCTGTCACGTTCTGATGACCTAGCATAATGGCTCAGTATGCGAGGCCACACCTCTCCAGGGTTGGGGGTTTATTTTCCTCTCGACAGTTACTCCACACAGCTCTCTACAATACCCTACATGGATTGCTACAATCCTCTCACAGCTCTCTAGAATTCTCTACATGGCTCACTTCAATCATCTACATAGCTCTCTACAATACTCCACATAGCTCTCTACAATTCTCTACATGGCTCACTACAATCCTCTACATAGCTCTCTACAATACTCCATACAGCTCTCTACAATTCTCTGCATGGCTCACTACAATCCTCTACATAGCTCTCTATAATACTCCACAGTTCTCAACAATACTCCACACTTTGGTCTATGATACTCACCTGGTTACTTTTGCTGTGTGTGTGTGTGTGTGTGTGTGTGTACGTGTATGTGTGGAGTTTACATGTTTTCCTGCCTTGAGCCCTGTGATGGACTGGCATCCCTACCAAGGTGTCCCCTGTCCTGTGTCCTGTGATGGACTGGCATCCCCTCCAGGATGATGTCCCCTGCCCTGTACTACCTGGGATTAGCTCCACATTCAATGGCCTGGAATAAGTGCCTATACACATGCATTAGGTAGATGCTGAAAGTCACTAAAATGCACCATGGACTATTTTAACTGGAAACTTCTGTGCCTGATTCAAAGAAGTATTTAACCTCCTTGATGTAGGACTGTTTTATTTTCCCGATCTTTATGTATTATTCATTGTAAATTGTGGCCTATTTTTAGAGGTTAGACTCTGCATTCCTTTGAATACTTGTTTTTATTTATCTCATTTTATCTGCCTTTCATCATTGTAGCTTACAATTGTCATCATAATTTTTGCTGAGATACTTGATTCCTTTGTTAGAGAATAACAAAAAAGAAAATAACTCAGCACAACATAAGAAAAGCTCTAAAAATAACAGTCTATTTGTCAACTAACTGTGGTTAATTTTCAATTCTGAATATGTAAGATCACTGGATATAATTACTTCTTTGACCCGTCACAATAGAAAATTCTTTTTTATTAAACCTGGGATGAAATTGCCAGTGGATACGTTTCCAAGTGCTTCAATTAAACACTGTGAAAGTCAGGTATATCAGAAAGCATTTTTAAATATTCATCATATATGAATTATATATTGCAATATATTACACCAAAAAATGCATTTAAATGTTGCATGAGCTTAGCGCAAGTAAGTACAATGCTCAGTATTAGTGAGCAATGTTTATGTTGCGATATTTTACAATGGCACATGCTCCTTTATAGTGTTCGAAAGTCGCTGCCCAATTTAATGTAAAATGTTGCTATAGAGAAGATACCTTAGGGCTGATGCACCCTTCATAGAAGCGGCCATTAATTTTCCCATTACCAACAAATATAAAGCCTTTCAAAGTAGAATACAACTTTCATAGGAAGAAATATTGCTAGACACAATCACATTAGTATAAAAGCACCTATCTATCCTCCAGGAACCACATGAATTTGTGAAATATATGAAGTCTGGATGCATTACAGTTTGCAGTCGCAACATAAGAACGCCGATTGTAAACGGAAGGTTACTTTCCCTGTCCTTTTGGGGGAGTTGTTTTCTCAGAAGATGAATATCTGAAGAGAGGGAAGACTAAACCTTACGTGTGGAGGGTGATAACGCCTCAGAGGAAATAAAGCCTTCACAGATGGCAGAATCTCCCATGAGCCTCTGCTCCAGCTCTCAGCCAGTAACAGTAACAATACCGATAATGCTTTCAGGAGGTGATTGGTTGGCTTCCTGTATATCAACATGCACTAATCCATGCATTATATCTGTTACTGTATATCCAAATATATCTGCACCTGGATAAAATAAGTAGGACAAAACAAATAAACTGGGTTTCAAGTTATCCTTGTTTGGTATGACTGCGAGTGCGTGTCATTTATTTCTATGGGAAACCCTAAACCCAACCTTAACTGTAAGTTACCAAACAAAGTACAAGACCTTTGGCATTTTCTGTTTTATGATTGCATTCACTTTATTAATTTCATGATTTTTATAAAATTGAGTTGGGACTGACAAAATGCCCTGCACAATGTCAAAACAATGGGATTGTATCACGTTGTGGGGACCAAAAACCCTCCCAATATAATATATACATGACCACACACACGCACACACAAATACAGAAAGGACACACACAAATACACATACACTCACAGCACACAGTGAAAATTACAAGCAGATTTAGATGTTTGTGGATCTATGTATGGAGTATTTTATTTTGCTTCTCTGCACGCTTTTCACTTCTTGTTACTTCACTTTTAAGAAAAAAGGGAACAAAATCTGGTTTTATTAATCTGTCAAGAAAGAGCATATTATTAAATGAAGAGTCTCACCCATGCATGTGCCTATCTGTCTGTTTAGATCAATGATAACTTATCAAGGTGAATCAGGACGAATTGATGGATACTGACATCCTGATATTCCATATATAAACATGCATAAATAGATATACGTATTTATAAATACTAATAATCTTAAAATAAGTACTGCATACCTGTCATATACACTATACCATTTGCTATCAAATTGTTCTCAAATATAAAACCATAAAATAGAAAATATCAGTTTGGGGAAATTTGCTAAATAAAAGATGGCAGCAGTAGAGTCAGGCGTCCAATGATTTTCACATAATCCCAGGTCCTGGTCTCTGCCCAGTAGGAAATGGCTGAAGGGCCCGCAAAGGAGCTGTTTTTCCATGATACAGAGAAGCATCAGCTCTCCTGCCAGGAGCCAGAGGACTCACTCTGTCCTCCAGCCTCCAAGGTGTTTTCTGTAATGTCATGGCCTGCAGTCATAGGTGCATTTGCCCGCTGTGTTGTCTGAGTGCTCTGCTCCTTAAAGACCCTCTGAATGCCAGAATTGCACCATGTGACTGGCAATCCAGCCACTTACAAACCCCCTTTCACATTTAGCGTCAACAAAGGGCTGACTTCTTCCTCACCTGCAAAGAGGAGCTGAATCACTAAATAAAACGACATCTTCAAGGGCTGCTCTTCATTTCAGCCCATACAGAAAGCTCTGGAAGCCTTGGAGGCATCGTACTAATTACTCTGTGTAGATTCTCTGCGTTTTGCTTCTTCAGTGAGAACATTAGCTTTATTTGAATGCTGCTTATTTTAATACCAGGATTCAAATGGATATTTTTAATCACCCAAAAATAGTTTTGGGAGTTTGTTTTAAAAACTAGCACTAAAAAGGAACCTGCAAGTTGTTAACAATAGTAAGAGAAAGATCCTGTCTTGTAAAACCCACATGAAAGTAATTACTCATATAAAACACAATAATAATAATAATAATAATAATAATAATAATAATAATAATAATAACCCTTTTGTATCCAGATCCTGACTCATTGGCCAAGCAAAATATTCAGCAATGTTTTGTTGGATAAATTAATTGCTGAGATTATAATCAAAAGAAACAAAGATAATTAAGTAAGATTTGAAACACTTCAGATCAATTCTAATAAAATGATGGACATCATATCTGGAGAGTGGTTTCAGGACTGAGAAGATAGGTGCACATACACACACGCATGCACGCACGCACACATGAACACACACACACACCTACACACACACATACACACACAGGTACAAGCACATAAAAGAACCCAGCAGTATCTGGTCCCTGTAAAAGTATTCTAAGCTGAGTATGGAGTCAGATCTGCTCGCAACATGGTGACAGATTTTCGCCATGTCAGAAACATTCAGTCTCTCATGGAGCGTAATGATCAAAACTGATTCTGCGCCCCGAGTCTGACAAGTTGGGCCACGGGCAAGTGGGAAAAAGAAGAGGGACAAAAAGAGTGAAGAGTGCAAGGACAGAGTGAAGGGCACCATGGAGGAGAGTCAGGCGTCAGAAAGACCTCCAATGTTATTAAATGACCAGTACGGCTCTTTTAATTATTCGCTTAACAGGTCGGCATGAATAATAAATCACGGATGCACTATTAAGGCATTCGTCTGGTTTAATCAGGTGTTTATGTTATGCAGGGTCACTGAGTGTTTGTTTTAAGGAGTGCGGCTTTGCTCACAAAAAACGTTTGAAATGAAATTAATGAATCATGAAGGCATTCTTTGGGAGAGTCACACTGTAAAATAATGAACAAAGCTGAATCCAAATGTACCTAAATATATCTGAATAGAGGAAATATTCAGCCATATTAGTCAAGGCCAGGTAAATGATATTGTTCTTTGACTGTAATTCTGAGTGTTAGAATTTCTTATATTATATTATATTATATTCTATGAGCGTATTAACCAAGTAATGATAAATTGTTTATTCATATTTACCAAAATACTTTATGCTTTGTTGTGTACATGATCATTACTTATATCATCAAACAAATGTATATACACTTATATCCGATAGTTACTTGGTGTTTAATCAGCTACATTTTTTGCAGTGTAAATAAGGCTCATGTAAACACAGATTATTTTTATCATTTAAAAAAAAATATTCAGACATAAAATTAAACCAAAGACTAATGTGTTAATTGGAGTGTAAAGTTTAGAAAGGGTAAGATACTGTACTGATTGATTAACTTGTGTGATGTAATTAGAAAAATTTAGTGCTGGTGCTCATTCTCTCTACAAATATTGGTAATTCTGAGAAATGGCAAAGTAAGTTAAGTGTTAAGGGAAGGCTCTGTAAATCACAGAGTCCTTGACCTTTCAACTCTGCAATGCTGTGCTATTGAAGGTCATGCTGCTGACTCCTGGGGTAATTAAATGAATACAGCGGAAGGCCATGATTTCCCTTCAGATTAAAGAACTTTGTGAGGTTTCATGTCCTGAGTGGCTGTGCTAAGCGCCAGTTATACTTTCAGTAAAGTGGAAATGAGGGGCCTCATCACAGATAATTCACTGCTCTTATCAACACCAGCCAGCCTGTGCTTAGCTTCATATGTTTAAGGCTATATCTTATTAATAATGAGTGACTTGAGAGGAAAAAGAACCTTTGCTGCAACATTTTGTACCATAAGATGGTGACAGGCTGGTTCAGCAGTATCCCCTACACTTCACATATCCAGGGTTGTGAGTTCAAATCCCATCTCTGCTAGTTTGCCCGCTTGTCTTGGAACCCCCCAACAAAAAACGATCTTGCTTCTCACCTGCCCTTTGCCTCTCTGTTTTTTTGTATATGTATAATCATACAAATACAAACTGAATAAAACAAGGTCCTTAACCCCCAAGAATGTTTCAGGGGCTGAATAAATTACTAACTCTGCACTCATATGTATGTATGTGTCTATGTCTGAAAAGGAGAGCACATATTTACATACTACACATGGAAATATATAACAAAAAAAACACTTGAATGCCACTAGTCAGTGTCGCCCCCAGCAGGGTGTACTTTTGGGGTGCAGTGTGTGGCCCGGTGTGTTGAGCCTCTGTGCTTGTGACCGAAAGGTCATGGGTTCAGATGCCAGAATCAGTAGAATGACCTCCTCCTTTGGTCCCCTGGGAAAGGCCCTCTGTTACGGCGGGGCATGACGAGGGAGGGGCAATCCATTTTACAGACATACAGGATTTGATTAAACAAAGCAGAATACAGAAGGATAACAAGAAAACAATGGGACAGCGAGGGGTCAAGAATGAGCAGATTAAAAAAACAGGACTAGCTAAATTATATCGAATATGAAACAAATCTAACACCAAAAGATACGTAGGAATCAAGAAAGGAACAGAACACAACATAAGACAACAACCATAACAACTAACTAATGGTGCTTTTTCACTGACATACAGGAACCAAACCAAATCTGAGCCATACCGTGAAGAGAGGGTTGTTACAACATGGTTCCAGCTTGCTTTGGTTTTCCACTGCAGAAGGGTCAGCTTTTTATGTAGGGGATCAGGAATTTTCAAGTACTGTGCTGTCGGAAATTGGACTAGTACATTGTATTGCATGTGCGATGCTACTAAAAAGTATAAAGAATATTATAAAGAGTATTATAAAGAATAATTCATGCTTATCAATGCAGATCACAGATATCTCTGTCCTTCCAACCAATAAGATGGTGGTGACGTAACCCGCTTGGTTTGCTCATGCTCTCAGCCCTGCTACTAAGCAGGACATTGTCAGTACAGGTACAGTACAGGATGCAAAGTTTGCAATGGAAAATCATCAAGTCACAGTATGGCTTGGTTCTTGGTGGCAGTGGAAAAGCGCCAGAAGGAACAAAACAAATACACTGATAACAAGATTAGATGTGAGACAGGTAAGAACCATAACCAATTACTGAGGACTTGGGACAATAAGGGACAGGTGGCAATCACTCAATCATTCAGTAGATACAGAAACTAAAACAAGGAAAACTGAACAAACAGGAAACAGGGAGTGAAAAACAAGGAAGTATAGCTGAAATACACAAAGACATGATAAACCAGAAAACACAAAATGGGTGGCATCCAGTCAGCCTCAATCCCACAACAAGAACCAGACAACGACCAAGGGAGCAAGGATAAACATTAGGGTAACACCAAATGGGATGGTCAGTGAGAAGATACAAATGGAGAGAAGTTACATGGGACAGGGCCAGACAGGCACTGATCCTGACACCCCCAACCCCCTGATATGCTCCCAGGCACTGTATAAATGGGTGAACCTGTTCTCAGACTGTATACATAGACTGTGAATATAGACGCTACGAACCCTGTGCACGTGTACCAGCCAGCTGAGGAACAGTTTTTACCCCACATCCATCACACTTCTGAACTTGCAGCACTGATCTTGAACATTTTGACGCAATACCCCGCATGTGCAATTTCCATATTTATGTGCATTAGTCCACTTGAAACTCTACCTCTGCGAACTTACATACAAGCACCTTATTATATATATTGTACATATATAGTGACCGTACATACTCTCCCATTCTATTTATGCCTCAAATCTATGTAATTGTAAATGTACTGTACAAATCTCATTGTACGTACAATGACAATGAAGCATTTATCTATCTATCTATCTATCTATCTATCTATCTATCTATCTATCACACTTGTGAATGATGTGGCTTATCACCTGACTTCAGGACTTCCAGCATGAGCAGTGATTGGCAGATGTTGAACAAATATTTTGTACCTTTGTTTTCTAAGTGTTTACTAGAAGTTTCTTTTAGAATCTCACATTTTATTATGCACAATAAGAATGTGACCATACTGAATGAGAAAAACGCCGATGTCAAAGTGACACATCAATATAAAATCAGAAACTCCTCTGCAATCACTGTCAAGTGCGATTGCCACTGCAGGCAATTACTCTGTTCAGGCAGGAGCAGGAATAAGTACCAGGAGCGCCATTTGCACCGCTCGTATATGTGGGTCCTTGAACACAACACCACAGTCTCCTCAATAAACAGAACAACACAGTACGGCATCCAAACCTCGAAGAGGAGCCTTTTTACCAGATCATTTCATTGAAATGATTGCAGAGGCACATTTATACCTTTCAAGGGCAGGATGGGGGAGGAAATTCAGTGACGAAAGTAAGAAATACAGGTGAATGGATTCCAAATTGCAGAACCAGTATGATTAAGAATCAAGGTGCATGGAATACTGTCTTCACTGGCAATGCTCTTGGGGCATTCAGGATTCAGTTTGGGGCATAGTACTCTATTGGATTTTATGGTGTCCAATTTGTTCATCCATTCTTTTCTACTCTATGAAGTCCCCAGACTTTCAAGACATGACCAGGTGATGATAAAAGATATATTGCCATGGTCAGGAATATACGCAAGTAGTGGTCTATGTCTGTTTGCAAAGTGGGAAACATCGAGTCTTTAATCATGTGATAAAAGGTGCTGTTCTTCATTCGCCATTTTTGCCACAGCTAAAGCTAAGTGAGTCGCTCACACAGAATCACACTCGCTTCATTTGGTCCAGGCCATTTACCAGTCCAAGGAATTTGTTCTGGTACATGGCTACATGCTTCACATACAACATTTATCTATAAAAATAAACATACAGTATAATAAAAAAGGAAAAAAATAACTATAATAATATTAAATAAAAGAATACAGAATATACAAGATAATGCATACCAATGTAGCAGCATGGCGATACAGTGGTTAGCACTGTTGGGTGTGAGTCTCTGCCGGGATTCCATGTGTGTGGAGTTTGCATGTTCTCCCCTTGTCATCATGGGGTTTTCTGCAAGTTCTCTGGTTTCCCCTCACAGTTCAAAAACATGTGCCGGTTAACTGGACTTATCCATTTGCCCGTAGGTGTGTGTGAGTGAATAAATGATGAATGTGCCCTGTGGTGGGTTGGTGCCCCATCCCGGGTTGTTTCAGAAAATGATGGGTGCAAACCAATGTATAAACACACCAGTAACAAAGACCACAAATATGGAACAGTGTGCAAATTGTGTAAAATATGCATACATGCAGTTTTTCAATTAAATAGTAAATGGATTGCATTTATATAGCACATTTTCTACTCCTTCAAGCACTCAAAGCACTTTACAGTTTCTTGCCCAACACTCATCCATTCACGCACCCATTTGCACTCCGATGGCGGATCATAATTGAATTAATCACAAAGGAATCATTTTCAGCCTGTGTGAATAGTAGCCACACTTTGTTGTTGAAGAGAAGAGATTGTTTCATTTGTTCATTCCACTGTTTCTCCTTTGCTGTTCCTCCTTGTGAGATGCTAACAAACATCATCAGGTGTAACCTTTCCGTGTCTGCAGGTCACTATTCTGTGGCGAAGATTATGGTGTGAGTTTGTGTGTGAAGGTCCTCTGTGATGGATTCGTATCAGGTACATGTTAACTCTCTGTTTTGCTACTCATGTTAACAAATAAAAAAAAAAGTTTCAAAAAGTCTCTATAGGACTAAGGGACTTTTTTCACTTTTTTGTGATTTTTGCGATTTCACACATTATATCAAACCGTTAAAAAATTATGCTGAAAACACAACTGAGATTTTTAAAATGTGCAGCAAGAAACCATGGGTGATGCGGTATTTAATAAAAATAACTTTCTTGGTGAAAATACAGCTTGTATTGGGTTTAAATGTTAGTTCCAGACCTTGTTTAGACATATAGTGCATGTATAGGTTGGCCTTCCACATTAGCAGATTGGATAAATGTCCCACACACTGTTTCAAGTAATTTCAAAGCTACTTAAAAGGCTTTCCCAGCGTATGATGTCGAATAGGTCATTAAGGTAACAAAAAGACTGCATTTGTGTAATTTAATACATACACACACACACACCCACCCACACATGTAGGGTAAACATATCCTTATGGGGACCGCTCATTCATTTCTATAGGGAAAATGCTAATGCTAACT
>JAODUD010000107.1:29842868-29858725 GCA_026784285.1 Stomatorhinus walkeri
AACATTAACTCTGACAGGAAGTGCAGCTCTCTGTTTTTAAGTTTAAACGATAGTATTTCAATTCATACATCTGCCTTTTCACTCAAAATTATCTTTACCTATCATATCAGTATGATAATTAAGCAGTCTGAAAAAAATTAAAGACAAACTGAAACTTTATGTGTCACTAAATGAAATAGGAAAGGGAGGAATTTTTATCCCCTTAGAGCAGCGGAGGCCAATCTTATCCGCAAAGGGCCAGTGTGTATACCGGTTTTCGCTGCAGCTCCCTAAGCAGGTCACTGGTCACTCTGATTGGGTGAAGAGTCCTCGCACCTGGGTTTGAACAGCTGACCTAAAGGTTATCCCAAAAAACTGCATACACACCAACCCATTGCAGATAAGATTGGCCACCACTGCCTTACAGAGAACACTTTACATTATCATTTACCATCCACCATAGGTTGGCAGTAATACTTCTAAAGTTTTATTTTAATAAGAATCAGAATCAATTCACTAAGGATGCCAGTGGCATAAAACTCCCAAAACAGAAACGTGAAATGGGGAGAGAGGACAAAGCTGTTGCACACACTGAACATCCATCCATCCATCTTATCCTGGTCAGGTTCACAGCAGACTGGGGTCTGCTCCAGGCAGCAAGAGCACAAGGACAGGCTGAGTGGAAGGCCAGTCCATCAAAGGGCTCTCACACTATGGGCATTTGGAGGTGACACTCAGCCTAACTTCAAACTGCCAGAGGAACACAGACATGGCACACAAATGCCACACATGCAAAACAGAGCTGGGATTTGAACCCAGTGGTTTGGGGTAACAGGCATCCTGGCTAAACCACCGCCCCGGCCCGCAAACCAAATCAGTACGATATATTGTTAATGAATTTGTAAAGAACATCATAACATTACGATCACATCATAATAATCATAATGAGAATTTATAATAATAAGTATTTATATTGGATCTTTGAATACATAGTTCATTTCCAAAATGCATTTTTCACATGAGGGTTGTTTATATATCCATTGATATTGATATATGCCTGTGATCGGAAGGTCGTTGGTTCAAATCCCAGGGTCAGCAGAGTGATGGCCTGGTTGGGTCGCATTGGATAAAAGTCTCTGCTAAATAAATAAAACGTTATGCAAAAAACACATTTTGAGAAAGAGAGGACTATTGCTGTACTCATTGTCCTTTTGCAAAAGTTCACCAACAGCCTAAGGAGCAGTTTGATAACACAGCAGCTGAACTGGGCCCCAGATACATGAAATGACAAAGCAGGACGACGTGCAGTGACTCTCCACCCCCATAAAGCTCACCATCCGCAAAGTGTAAATCACACTATACATCACCAGTTATATGTCAGTGTTAGGAATTTATGTAGAGTCTCAAGGATTTGATAAATTCATTCATTACTCAGTGATCTGTTGTGGCAAATATATAGGTTATTTACATACATTACTGCCATGTTTCACTCTGAATACTACTGTGTATATGAAAGGAGGAACAAGTTTTATATAAAGCGTTAAATGTAATCACTCATCCACCCATGCATCCATATTTATCACCTCTCAAGTCAGTGATCCAATGATCCCTGGAGATTTGGGGTTTAAGGCTGAGCTTGAGGCTGGGCTTAAGGCTAGCCACACCCTGGACGAGATCCTAACGCAGCTCACTGCAGAATCCAATCAATTAGATTGAATAAACACTTGCTGTGACTTTAATCACATTATTTGAAGTCAAATTCATATGTCCTTGAATGTGCTTGAATGTGAATAATTCATGTATAGCTGGAAGCATTTTCCAATTAGACTAACAGGCCTATAAATACATAAAGTAGCTCTTGACAACATACACAGAGAATTTCTGTAATACAATATGGAATCAGTGTTAGAAATTTGTAAAAAACAAAAAGAACCACACATTGTTCCCACCATTGTACATGTCAGCTGAAACTGTATATGAGACTCTAACACAAACAGAAAAGAAATTCTTATGAGATCGTGAGGTACACTTTGTCAGCATCAGAAATACAAATGCACTTGGAAAGGGGTCTGGATTAATGCCCGTGGGGGGAGGTTTTGGGAAATCTTTGGGTATATAGGGGAAACTGGAGCAGGGCGCTCTATCTTCACCAGGCGCGTAGTGCTCAAATGATCACTTCACAATCACTATCACAGGCCATCACTATGCCAGTCCATGGCAAGGGCAAGGGCAGGGGGACACCCTGGAGGGGATGCCAGTCCATCACAGGGCACAGGGCAGGGGACACCCTGGAGGGGATGCCAGTCCATCACAGGGCACAGGGCAGGGAACACCCTGGACAGGATTCAGGTCACACGCACCAAAAAAAAAACTATGGCATTAGATACATCTGCCAAGGTCACGTTGGTTAATCGTGGCCTGCAGACAGTGATGTCTCAAGCCTTGTTCTACTTTTTTGGATTAGACCAGGGTTTGTAGATGTGGAGGGAGGCCGAATTTGCTGTGGGCATTTTGTATCAGCTGACAGAGTCTGGATGATCATTGAAACAGGACTCACAGTATACTGAAAGTGCAACCTTCCATTTACATTTTCCAGAAGATTCCACTGGCGGGAAGAGTAATTCTGACAAAAAGCAACCGGCAGTTTCATACTTGACTGAGTGTGATTGGAGGGGGTGTTCACCCCACCCCTTATAAATGTGACACCATCAGCTATTTGTCAGATTTAATATAACCTGGGCACTTCTGTCACACCCGATGGCCCCTGTGACAGCGCCATCCACTGCTCTCTTTGTGCTTCAGTGGGAAGAATTCAGAGATTGAAAACAAAATTACAGGCTGATGCTTTAATGAGGCCTGGTCTGATAATTGGATGCTAAATTAGCACTTCCCATAGGGCAGTGAAATCAATCAGCAATTCAAAGAGGCAAGAGAGTGCAATTCTACTGAATCGAGATGTTTTCAGTGGGATAATACACACACACATGCACCCACACACATACAGTATTAAACTGCATATCTACAGTAAGGAGCATAAATATCATCCCTAATATATCTAAAGGGTCAGATATCCTAATCTAATGCCAGTATCTTAGCATTCTTTCCCCAGCATCATTATACCGAAACATTCCTTTATGATACCTCTGCTGTTCCCATAAATGTCAATCACACAGACTAAAATAGTTCTGTGCAGAAAAACATTCTCCATAGGCAGCTTCTCCGGATAAACTGTGTAAAAAAATTCATTGATGGTTAGTAGCTACTTATGCGATGAGAGATGACATATTACACCAATAAGAGATGAGGGAATGCCACAAACCCTCCAGGGGAGATTTTTTTTTATTGCACAGCAACGTTACAAAAATAAATCACTTCCAGCACAACCTTACAATCAATCATTCAATCAATCAACAAGCAAATAATCACACAAATAACTAGAATATGCACAGCACTGTTGAGATGGTACAAGGGAGGTGGAAACATGCTTATGGCCAAGGAAGGTTTGAAATTTATTGCAGATGAAACATCACAGTAATATATCAAAGTGAATTGGGTCACTAACCTCCATGTTAGTTGGGCCAGGAGTGTGATGTCATGGAGGTCAGATGTGCATCACAGGGAGATGAAGTTGTCACCTAAGGTGCTCCTCATCTGTACCAGAGGATAGGCCTCATTATTCAGAATGGAAATCAGTCTGGACACCGTTCTTCCTGCCAGCGCCATGTTTGCTTGCGGTCCTGGAGCAGAGTTAACTCTTCTTAGCATTAGCATAGAATACCTTGACCTTGATACGGTCCTCCAGTAAAGCACAGGAAGAACTTGACCCTGGCCTTGAGAGACTGGGAAAACTTGCACTGCACTTTGCAGCATGCACGAAGGGCTTCTCAATCGAGCTGCCACCTGTGTCATATTTTATATTATTATCCCATATTGCAAAAAAAATGCTAGATCCAGTTTTGAAACAATATGGGACGTAATGACACATTGTTTCATACATAGAGTATACAATCCCCAAGAAGTGGACAATTTAATCCAGACCATACAATACGCCCCCCCCCCCCCCAAACCACTCACCTACTGGTATTTGTTATTTCTGTAGATTGAAAATGGCAGACCTACTTCTGAAAACTCTTGAAGAAAAATACTACATTAATATAGTAGATATTTTTAATATAGTAGATATTTTTGTCCAAAGAGAAATACAGGGTCAGGCCGCATCTCAGGAACACATACGGGTTAAGGCCCCATGGTGATGGTATATACATCTGCCAACCACAGGATCTGAACCAGCATGCTTCCAATCTGAGCCAAAGACCATAACCTATTCTGCACCTCCTTGCAGACTCCCTTGGTCTTTCCATGCTGATCCAGCCTCTCAGTGACATAGACACCGAAGAACTCATAGCCCTGTACCATCCCTATACTCCCTCCTTAGATGATGACTATGGGCATTGAATCCCACCACCAGCTCCTCCATCTTCCACTGGCCTGCTGTATTCCTCATCTCTTCCTCCTGAATCACAGAATCATCAGATAGCTGATGAGAATGCCATGATGTGGCCATGATGTGGTGATGTGGCCATGATTTGGTGATGTGGCACACAGAGTACGCCGGAATGCTGCCAGAAAATCACCTGCTTGTTGCTCATCACCACATCAGATGCACTGTGCAGAACACATCTGTATTTTCTGTAACTCCAGACAAGGCCTCAGGTTACCTATAAGCACAGAAATCTACTGCCTGTAGTTAGATAAATATTCATGTGTTCCTACTAGAAGGTCTGCAAATTTAACGTGGAGAGAATAAGTTTCTAAACTCCGCATAATGTAACATTGCCGTTAGTCGCCTTGTGTGGTGGCTGACCTGCCTGTCAGAAGGGCCCAGGCCTCCGGAAAAAGAGTTAATCGAATATTCTGCAGATCACATCACTCACTCATAAGAGGCAATAAAAGCAGCCAAAGTGTAGTGAAGATGCACCGAGCAACAGATTAAGGCTGCAGGTCACTTCATCTGCTTTCAGAGAAAGCAGTATTGAAGCGGAGAGGTCCTTTTTGGTTTGAGGGAACCCAAAGAAGTCTGAGCTGAGTTCATAATCAAACCCTCAGGACCCCGTTAAAAAGAATGATATGTGTCAGGAAACAGAGTAAGATAAAAATATGACATAAGGCAGCGATTTATACGCTCAACTAAATTACAGAGCGGAAGGCCGGACACTGAACTTAAAGACTGCAGTATTATGTATGAAATCATCATGTTTCAATGGCTAGATAAACAACTCCATGTCTTCATACTTTTTTATGAATTCAAAAATTTACAAGTGAATGAACTGGTCCTTGAGGTCTACTTAATGTACAGAATGTTTACATAGCTCCATGCATCTCACAATAACCATAAAAAGCATACAAAATAGTAACACACTACATGCGTTGGGTACAGATAATTACCATATTGGCCTGAATATAAGACAGTGTTTATTTCCCCAAAAACATTACATCCAAAAAACTGGGGTAATCTTATATTCAGGTAAGTGTGATAATACTATATGATTCATTTCAAAGACCACCGAAGGCATAAATATCAATGAGACAGCAGATACTGAGCTGCACTGGTGAAAAGTCAATAATCAAGAATATTAACTCAGAGTTTAAGTGTAATTTACAGTTAATATAGTCAGATGTTTAGATCAGTGTACCACGTAGGATATAAGTGACATTTATAATGATTATTTATGCAAATACCCCTAACTGGCATCCTGTAGATGCGTACGCCCTGCTTATCCACTCCGGATTACCACCACAGAAACGGCATGGGGATGCTGGAGACAGGCTGCAAGCAAAATGAAGCTGATTCACCTACATTTTCATGTGCAGATGTGGTTATGTTTGATTTATTAAATTGCCTAAATATGGCTACTTACCGAATGATCAGATTTCTTGTCTATATTGATTGATCGATTATTTGCCATTTGCACAGGTATTCTGGACCGTTTCTCTTTGCCTGGTTCATCTTGCTCTCCATGAAACACGTGTACAGGTAGGAGCAAGCTTGGGTGTCACAGTGCTGTCAGCCAGCATGCAGTGCCCCTGGAGCTGGGGCTTAAGGGTCCTGCTCACGGACTCATGGACATATGGCTATTTGGCTGAGGCTTGAGCAGGTGACCTTGTGGTGATAGCGGCAGAGACGTAGCCCGCTGAGCCACTCACCACCCCACCCTTTGCTCTATGGGCCTGACTGCCAGTGAAGATTTGATCTCTTGATATATTACTGTCATCAATAATAATTATTATAATTATAAGAAGATGAAGCATAAGAATGGCTGTACTGATCTTTGCTCGCCTAATGGGTGCCCCGTTGTTGTTGCACACCGACAAACCCACCTAACCCACACATGGTGGCCATTTTGGTGCAGGATACATGAGGTCGTCTGAGAAGTGTGGAGATCCGGACTGCCGAAGGCTGCTGGAGAAGCTGCTCCCCTGGTTCCTGAAGCCACCACAGCCTGGAGATATTGCCTCATTATCTCAGCACCACAAAAGCCTGATATCAAGCGATACACCGAAAACCAAAATTAAGGATTATTATATGCAAAATGGTCCTATCACTGCCCCATCCAGTAGCTGTTGAATGAGTATGCTGTAAGATTCTCCAGCTAGTCACCGTTTGAATAGTGATAAATGCAATCAGTCTGTTGAACATGTGCATCATATTCCTGCATGAAAACACAAAATGATTCAAGTGTCTGAAGGCATTTTTGGTCGTCAAAGGTATTTTACTATTTGTACTCTTAGAAACTTTTACTGCCGTTCTGGATATTTAATAAAGGATAAACTAAATCTGGAACATTTTGTTATACGTAATATATTAGTTGTGATAATGTGCATTATAATATTATGAAATGTCAGACAGACATATGCAAGTCAATATGCTTCTCTGTTGCTTCAAGCCAGAAATATTCACATATTTGTTATTATAACTTGCAGAGTGCTTTTGGCATTTAGCAGGCTCTGGAATTAACATCATACCCAATAGCCAGTAACCATTCTGATGGGTGATGAAAGCATGGATTTAGGCTCAACAGGCCCAGACTCTGTACCTCCGCTTAGGTCACTGGTTTAAATCCCAAGGCTAGCACAGTGATTTTCCAATTGGAGCCCTGAGCAAAGTTTAACACCCAATTACTCCAATGACTCAAAAATATACACTTAAGGTGACCAGATAATCATTTCATGGACGACATTTTTAGCTAGTACCGGATTGGTAAACCATTTCAATTAAGAGGATCTGGACTTCACTTAAGCACTAAAATTCTTGCTGTGTGCTGATTGGCAAGTCTCCTATAATCATGCATGTGTCACTACTGTTAATGTAAAACAGAAGGATGCATCTTTCAATCAAGGAAACAAAGCAGTCAAAGCACAAGAAGAACTGAACTATAGGGCACAGGGGCCCTTCAGTTTTAAAGTATAACCTGAAGTAGCTCAAAGTGTCTGACATGGATTATCTGGTTACTCAAGTACATTTTGATGAAATGCAACTGTATGAAAGTCACAGCACAGAATATACGTAATAATCACAGGGTCCCAAGTACAGATTTAACACCCGAATGGGTGATTAGCAGTGTGCATAACAGTATGCATTACAGTGCTGGCTAAGAGCTAGCCACCGCTTGTTAGCACAGTCCATGGGGTGTTTGTGAGAGCAGCCCCTCATCCTTCAGATGTTTTGCAGTCATGCACATTGAGCATTTTTAGGGACTCATGATTAAGCCATCTTCAACATGTCAGCTCATTTTAGTCTCACTTTTTCAGTATTGCACCAGGATTCTCGCAGGTTGTCCACCTTGCAGGCTGCTGAATCTGCGTCTGCATTGTTGTTCACACTTGCATTGTCAGATGCTATCAAAGCTGGGTGTCACGTCTGACTGGCTATCCTGCTCTATTTCTATGTCTCTAACCACCCTGAGCTGGAACACAGACCATAGACTCCTGAGGTTGTTTTTCTTCATAAATGTTTAATTTTTGTTCCTTGCCAGGGACTGAGATAGAAGGCATGAGGAACACAGGCAAATAAAAAAAAAATTCACAAACAGAAAGCAATTTAACAAAACCGGGCCCACAAAATGTCAACTTATCAAAGCCCACAGCTAGCCATATAACTTAAACCAAACAAACTAACCTTCTCCCAGACAAGACACCATGAGGGCTGTATATACTGGTTGGCCAAACCACAAGACATAAGTGGGGTAAAACCGATAAATACCACAAATACACCAAAACAAAAGTCAGCTAATGTTTCAAACAAAATCAAATTAAATTAAGTTAATCCAAAAAAATATACTTAAACAATAAAAAAACTAAATGCAAAGTATTCTACCCCATCGCAAACAGCCAGTTGGGGGTTTTGTTTGCATTTAGCAGAGCTTCCATGTCGGCTACTGTACCTCTTTTGCCTGGAGCAGCAAGGAATTTGCCCCTGCACTCCACACGTTAAACCAAAAGAAACAAACTCAGTGAATACTCACATTCCAATTAACCAAATGTGCGCGCCTCATCTAGTAAACTGGTTACATGTGCCAAATAAAGAAATACATAAACAAATTAAATGTTAATTACTAATATACTGCTAAAACTAAAACTCAGACATGAAATAACAAATGACCATAAATGATATTTCCCTTCAAATTAGCTGGGGGGCAGCATCACATTCCTTATTCCACATTGCAGCCAATTTCAATTTTTTTTGGTGGGTTTTTAGGTGAGAAATTTGAGTGTTTTCCTTCGGGAGCTATTTATTCTCATTCATAAAAGGATATAATTGCCAATAACATTGATTATGGTCTGATGTGTGAGGTTCCAATCCCTGAGGGCTATCTTATTGTGGAATAAATTTTAATTAGAAACTCAATTACTGCAGAAAACAGGTGAAATGAATTAATATATAAATAAGTACTTCAATAAAGCAATTTAGAACAGACCAACGCACCAGGCACTCCTGGAAGCCTTTTTGTCACGTAGAGGTGGGCGAGAAGTCGATTTTAGATTGTAATCGATCTTGAAGATGTCCACAGTATATTTTTCATATGAATCATAGAGATTGTGATTATTTATGTCCTCTCACTACACACAAAACCTTGAAGACCAGAACAGTTTTTCTCAATTACTTTGGCACATTTCTCAAATGACAATTAATATTTGCAACACAACAAGAGTAATCCCCACACAATAATGTCACTCGTGCACAGCAGAACATCATTTCTCTTTGCTTTACAAACATTTCTAGATGCTTCAGTACATACACTATATTGCCAAAAGTATTGGGACACCCCACGAAATCACTGGATTCAGGTGTTCTATTCACTTCCATAACTACAGGTGTATAAAATTAAGCACGTAGGAGTGCAGACTGCTTCTACAAACATTTGCAAAAGAATGGGTTGTTTTCAGGAGCTCAAGCGTGGTACCGTCATAGGATGCCACCTGTGCAATAACTCCATTTGTGAAATTTTCTTGTTACTAAATATTCCAGTCAGCTGTTAGTGGTATTATAACAAAGTAGAAGCAACTAAGAACAACAACAACTCAGCCACGGAGTGGTAGGACACGTAAAATCAGAGCAGGGACAACGCATGCAGAGGCACACAGTGTGCAGAAGTCACCAACTGTCTGTACAGTCAATAGCTACAGACCTCCAAATGGGAGTGGTGTAAAGCTGGACTCTAGAGCAGTGGAGATATCTTCTCTGAAGTGACAAATCATGCTGTCTGATGGACAAGTCTGGGTTTGGCAGTTTGCAGGAGAATGGTACTTGTCTGACTGCATTGTGCCAAATGTAAAGTTTGGTGGAGGGGGGGATTATGGTGTGGGGTTGTTTTTCAGGGGATGCCCCCCCCCCTCTTAGTTCCAGTAAAAGGAACTCTTAATGCTGCAGCATTCAAAGCCATTTTGGACAATGTCATACTCCCAACTGTGTGGGTACAGTTTGGTGACGGCCCCTTCCTGCTCCAACACGACTGAGCACCAGTGCACAAAGCAAGGTCCATAAGGACATAGATGAGCGAGTCTGGTGTGAAGGAGCTTGTACTGGCCTGCACAGAGCCCTGACCTCAACCTGACAGAACACCTGTGGGATGAATTAGAGCAGGTACTGTGAGCCAGACCTTCTCGTCCAACATGACCTAACAAATGCTCTCCTGGAAGAATGGTCAAAGATTCCCATAAACACACTCCTAAACCTTGTGGACAGCCTTCCAAGGAGAGTTGAAGCTGATATAGCTGGAAAGGGTGGGACAACTGCATATTAAAGTCTATGTATTAAGAATGGGATGTCATTAAAATTCACGTGTATAAAGTCTTTTATACTGAGGATGAATCAAACTACACTATAGGCAGTATAGTGTATATGCAAATGGTTTTGTACAATTGTCTTGTTGGTCAGAATATATTATGTAGTTTCCCATTGTAATAATTTTACACCCAAAACTATACATGTATGTGTTAATGTATGTGGCCTCATACATCATGCACATTACATGCCTGTTTGTATAAATGTACCTGCACCAATAAAGAAGTTTTCTTTCTGGTTTACAAGGAACTGATGTGAGCAGTGTCATCGTTTTCCTCAAATGATGCAATTTATCGCTACATAAGCCTAGACAAAATGGCTGTGCCAACAGTATGTCATCATCATGTTAGTCACCACATGCAAGAATGTTAACCAAGCTTTCAGATTGATTAAAGAATATATACCATAAATTGCAGTGATACAGCATTGTTGTGTTTTTGGCTCCCACAGTCAAGGATGCTGTAAAGGGGGGGGGGGGGGATATCAGGAAGATTCCAAGGGCCCCTGAATGACAGGGGCCCTAACAATATTGGAACATGATTGGATTGGTCTGGGTTGGGTGCCCAGTGTGATAGGCTTTTGATAGGTGTTATTTGCCTTTGAGACATGAGTTAATTATTTGGGTGAGTTACAGGCTTTTGCAGATAAACCATAGCATTGTGCTATATGCACAAACTCTTTTGTGAAATGCACTTATAGTCTTGAGAATGTTAAGCATGTTTCAAGAAATATGCCGAAGTGACCGAGGGAAAATGTAACAGCCTAACGTGTGTCCCTACCTGATCCCAACCACAGCTGTTCACTCGCCGATAGCTTACATCAGCAATGTCCAAATTGCAGATGGCTGCATCCTTTTAAGGCTGCATTCAAAGACTGAATGCGTCACAGCAAAGCAACAAGACTGTCTCACAACACCTGCTTCAAATACAGTCTAGTGCATCCTCCTTTTGCAGAGTTGTGAAGTATCCACCTGTTGTATCATTCACAGCCAAACATATCCCAAGTTTCATTGTGCAGACCTTCAAAGAATGTAGTCTACAAAGGCTATGTAGACTGCATCCTTTGAAGGATGCAGTCCCTGAATTCAGACACAGTCATTGAATTATTTTTTAAATACGTAAGATATGAAACAGACCCTGTGATAAAGACACGTGAAATAAGAACTTGGCTGATCAGTACAGCCAACTAGTAGGAAGTCTTTCTCTTGGTTTGTAAAAACAGCACAGATCCAAGGTGTAAGTGTAGTGTAGCAAACAGCCTGGTTACATACCAGCACATGTTATATATTCTCTATGGCTTGAATTAACAGACTCCCCCCATTATCGTTTTATTTTATATTGTTGTGTTAGTGTGGAATATGTCTATATACGTGTTGTATAAGAGGAGGGAGAATATTGTTAATGAGGGCACTTTTTGGGGGAGGGGATGGTGCGTACAATACTGTAGGGATGCTCAATAGAGAGCAAGCTAAGGGAATGAGCGAGCAGCAGCCAGTTCGGTCTTCTTGTGAAACTTTATTAAACCTCTTTATCCATCTCCCTACTTGCAGGTAAATACACCTTTCAGCAGCAGAAATGTCCCCTTATATAGTGTCGATATCCATATAATAACAGACGGAAGTAGAGTTTAGTGTAAGTCTCCGAGTATGTACAGTATGCATTCTGCGTTAGCTAATGGCGAATAAAACTTTTAGAGAGCTGCAACAGAAAAGCACTTTCGCTTATCACGCAGTAACAGGGTCCTCTAATTTTTCGTTGTATTGTTTTATTTCGGTATATTAGGTAAGCGGTTAACATTATAAACGTGCGCGAGTATTAAATGAAGCCGCATACAAGCCTCTCAGGTTGAGCTACAGGTGCTCGGCCAACTCCGGTTAGCAAGGCTGCCATGTGCCTGTGGATGGCGACCTGCAGAGATGTAGCCAGTATACATCAGTATGTGATAACTGCTGCGAGGTGTGTCTGACTGCCATAAAACTGTATATGCTATTAAGTTCGTTTATGTACTTTTCATATCTGTTGGCTGCGATGGGCTGCCCCCCTGTCCAGGGTTGTTCCCTGCCTCGTGCCCGTTGCTTCCGGGTGGGCTCCGGACCCCCCGCCACCCAGTAGGATAAGCGGGTATAGACAATGGATGGATGGATGGATGTCTGTTGGAACTGTTAGATATTCATATTTAGGAAATTTAAGGGCTACAGGTGTAGTAAATATGCCGTGTATATATAGTATCCACCTAGTATATGTGCCATATAGTATATGTGGCAGTTATGTTGTTTTGCACATTTTCCAGTAAAAGGTAAATAATTACGCTGTACTGCTTACAATTGGAACAGTATGTTAGTTTATTGTAGCTGTTCTGGTGAATCCAAAGTATTTTGTGTTAAAATGTAGTGAGGTGCAATACTCCTGGGACGCTCAGTAGAGAGCGAGCTAAGAGAGTGAGCGTGCAGCAGCCAGTTCGGTCTCCTTGTGAAACTTAATTAAACCCCTTTTTCCATCTCCCTACTTGCAGACCTCTGCATCTTTATTCAAATGTGTTGCACCGGGATGGGCAGCCGTGTCACACCCTGTGTCTGTAATATAAGTACCCCATCCGTACCATCCGCTGAATTTGCACCTCAGACAGCTGCACTATCTCTGCCTGATCAGTTCATCCTATTATTTTATGGCAAATCAAATTTTCTGTATTTACAGCAGACTATAAGGGTCACTTTATTGTTTACAGAAAAGTGGTGTTAACTGACAGAAAAAAAATTCTTTGCATATCATTTTAAGTGTTAATTCTGGTCGTCTATTTCCAGTTTTTGGATCAACACTATTCCCTAGTTATCCCTTATTTGAAATATTTGTTTATATTTCCATCAGTTGGAATTGCTGCTATCCAGCGACATGGTATTTTGGTATGCTTACAGCTTTGGCTCACTCTGAACAGAAGGGACATATACGCAGCTTTGCAGAACTTTTAATGAAGAGACATATGAATCCAAAATCGGAATATCTGGCTGAATATTCCACTCTGGGCTGATGGGGATTGCTCTGAAATGATGTACTGAAAAGATATCAGCAGGATTGAGTTTGGCTGTGAAAATGTCATGAAACAAAGTGATACAAATCAGGCAGCGTTGTAAAATATACCTTAAAGTGTAATGCTGTGCATGTGCAGATGTCAGAGGCATAAATTGGGCACACGGAGTCAGGTATTTCACAAATCAAAGTTATCTGAAACCTTTGTCAGGCCATGGACGGCACTTCTGGAGGTAATCCGACAAATCTACAACTGCCTTTAAAGGAAGCAATCTGACACAACTTAATATTTGAAATAGATTTTAGCTCAAGATTTAATAACCATTTTGAAAACTAACATTTGGGTCTTTAATGCAATATTGTGTTTTATAGTGTGTTAGTCAAATCCTTAGGCTTGTTCAAATCGGGCCGTTCTTGAAGAAAGATCACAACTGAGATTGTGGCGTGTGATTGTTTGTTATAAAGTTTGAAATATAATTTTTTGGGAAGATTACTCACCCCTCGTGTCATTCACCCATTTCCAGAAGTTCACCATAGCATGCATAGTGATCAGTGGTGCTGGTTTCTACACGTCTTTTTGTCTGGGCAGCTGAGACTCACTTTTACATGGCTGAGGATATTTACATTTATTTGTCAGAAACTTTTGTCTAAAGCAGTGTTTCCCAACTCAGTCCTCAGGGACCCTGAGACTGCCCATATGTTTGGATATTATATAATATAGTTCTGGATTGTTTGGTTCTGGTGTGTTGGGAGCTGGGAAGGAGCAAAAATATGCATTGTCTGGGGGTCCCTGAGGACTGGATTGAGAAACACGGATCTAATTTGATGCACAGATGGGAAAAGCTTATGGTTGGAACTCAGGGTCACCCAGGTTCCTGTGCCCCTGCAGCACTCAAGGTTAAGGGCCTTGTTCAAGGGCCCAGCAGTGATTTGATTACTCTGCCTGGCACACAATTTGAACCCATGACCCACTGGATATGGGCACAGAGCCTTAGCCTACTGAGGTACATGCCACTCCTGCTACTTAAAGAGTTGTCCTTTGTTTGGACAGAGTGGGTATCAAACTAATTTGTTCCATCCTCAGTTTCGAGAGAAACAAGGATGACTGACGGTCATGCAGGTGCACTGCCTAGGGCGGGGCCCATTTTTGCTGACACGCTGGTGAATCTCGGTCACACTCAGAACAGCTAGCGGGGCTCTTTTAATACGTTTTCAAATGTTATGAGCATATTTTTTTTACATCAACCGAGCCATTGGATGTTGGACAGGATCCTTCCGCAGACACTCAAGGGGGCCCCCCGGGACACGTCACCTGGCTCCACTCTCAATCCACCCCCCACCCCCCCGCCCCAATTTCGCCCGATTCTGCCACAGTAGTCCGTGCCAGATATTAGCTTGATGGAAAGCAAGGAGGACAGGAAGGGGAGTTATGTCAGCTGGAGAGGCGGTCAGTGTAGGTGTCTATCAGTCTGCCTGTTAGATCACATGCTCTGGGGGACCTGCACTGCTTGGCCAGGGGGTTGGCTTGGGGTATTCATAAAAGCTCCGTAAAATGTCCAGCTCAGCATTCCACAATGTTGTAAAGTACGATATAGAACTGCAAAAAAGTTTCATCGAAGAATATAAGATCCCTGACAGCATCACTTCCTGTTTATTCGATTAAATTTAATCATCCTCTCGAAGCTATCCAAGACATCTGTAAGCAATTAAGTGAGCCAGAAATCTCCTATGCCTGCAGACTCTCTCAGTGCATTGTCATTTCGCAAATGCTGTGTTGTAATTAAGCTGTTGGTGCTTTCCCGCACACATTTGCTTTGCTGTGGTCTGTAGGGCACAGTTGTATCAGTTGTATCTTTCATTATGTTTCACTGTTTTTGGAAATGAAACTGCCCTTGGTTGAGACTTGATGTGAGTTTGGCTCATAAACGAGACTCAAAGCAAATGTATAAAGCAGTAATCAAAAATCATCCACGTATTTATCAACAATGAAGTAATACATCAATTAGTACAGTTTTCATGGGGTGGTGCGTTGTTAACCAGATTAGGACACAGTGCCTCTGATCATAAGGCTGCTGGTTCAAATCCCAGGGCCAGCAAAGTGACTTAAATAATGGACCCCTGAACACCTGAACAAGGCCCTTAACCCACAGTTGCTTCACGGACCGGTTAACTCTCCTTTCTCAACTGTAAGGTGCTTTGATAAAGGCATCTGCTTGACAAAATGTGAAGAACATTCTGAAACCACTAAAGCAAAGACTGCCCATCCTTTGCTGCTGACTATAATGAACTGTTTCATTGCTTTGCTTTTATTTTCTCTTCTAATTACTGCTTCTGATTATTGTCCTGTGATTTTATATGTGTACCCCCTGGCTTCCACTTCTTCCACTGAGCCCATTGTAGCTCAGCTTGAATGGTTTTGGCTCTTTCTACTATCCACACTATCCTTCTGATCATCCTGGGTTTGCAGTTCCTCTTGTGTCCGGGTCCTGGGAGGTTGGCTACAGTACCATGAA
>JAODUD010000107.1:29870055-29892009 GCA_026784285.1 Stomatorhinus walkeri
AACAGAAACAGGGACAGTGACAGCTTTCCCACAGCAATGTCCCTCACCAACAGAAACAGGGACAGTGACAGCTTTCCGGCAGCAATGTCCCTCACCAACAGAAACAGGGACAGTGACAGCTTTCCCACAGCAATGTCCCTCACCAACAGAAACAGGGACAGTGACAGCTTTCTCACAGCAGTGTCCTTCACCAACAGTAACTGGTCTGCTAACCACTGCACTTTAGACAACTGAGATCTTAAAACTCTTCCTAGCATCATATAACTCTCCTGTTTACTTACTCACCTTTTATTTATGTACTTCTTCCACTCTCTATTCCACCCAACTCTTCTTGCGACTGTAGGTAGACAGCCTAATGTTAAAGGTTTGTGGAAAAATTAACATGTAAATTGTCTTGAAATTAATTTGCATGTTATACTGTAGCACAGCTTTGAAGACAAATTCCAAGTATGTTAAACCTACTTGTCCAATAAAGTTCTTTCTTTATTGAATGTGGTAGTAACTTTTCTAAATATAATTTATAAATACGAGAATCTAATTTATAAATATTAGAAATATTTTTTATTATTTTGAACACTGCCCTTAAAAATATTTATAAGCAATATGAGATATATTTGAAGTGCAGGATGGAAAAAAACAGGTTTTGAGTATTTTGAGAAACCCTTTGCAGGTACACAGACCAGTGTCAAATCTAAACTAACAACGCATTGCAGGTGGGCTGGAAATGAGTGGTAACACGTCCTGAAACTACCTGGTGGTAGAACTGGCTGTTCATTCCAACAATCTTCATCTGCGCTATTACTGCTATGGCAGGAAAAAGAAAGAGATGATTCTTAGATAGATAGACATCTGAAGGAGATATTTTCAGAGGGACACCACGGTTTGTGGCAGCCTGTTTTATTACCCCTGCCCAAAAGTGAAACAACACAGTAAAAGAAAAATCTCAGCTATTTGATTTAGTTTCTCCCACATCAATAGATTATGCCAACTCAAAGAAGGAACTTTATCTCTCTCATCTGTGAAGGACCTCACAAAGGACTCAGGCAGATCAAAACAGATCTCTGTAGGGTTTGGCTACCTCAAGGATCCCAGAATATCATAAACTAATTTTAATGCTGGACATCAGCGGTCTTGTTCTGTGTGACCATCCAATATCTATTTTATATACGGTCCATTCCTCTGTAAATTTAGAACTTGTGAATGTATACTCGATTGTATTTTAATATAACATATTCAATATAACATAACACTAATCAGTTGTTACTAATGCAGAATTCAGAAAAACAAAATATAACACCAGTAATTGACTCATCAGCTTTTTGCGCTGTTTTGAATCGTTCTGTGCTTGTCGCAGTAAAAAGGACTAAGTCTCAAGGGCAGGGATTGTGACAAAATAAAAGGGGATTTATTGGGATCACCAGACATAAACAAGATAGTGAGGGATCAGAACTAGAGGAGCAGAGCATGGATGGGCACAGACAAGACGAGGGAACATCAATGACACAGAGACGAATACGGAGACGAATACGGAGACGAACGCGAGGCAACAAGCATCGGGTGTGACCCTTCAGGGCCACGTGTAGGAGGAGACCGGAGGGTCAGGCAGAGTGGCGCGGGGGATGTGGCAGCAGTGTTAAAACTGACATGTAAACCATGGCACATGTAAAGTTAAGATGAATATGTTACTTATTCAAATGAATTACTCTGTTGGCAGCTCTGCCATATTCCACTGTATCCCTACTCCTTTGTACACAACACTATTAATGAGGCAGAAAATCCATTCTGATGCTTCAGGCACTCTGTATCCTGAACTCCTACAGGTGACATGCCACTTTGCACACTTCACACCATGCTGGCCCATACGCATTTCATTACACAGATGTAAAATTTGCGCTTGTGTATATGACACATGAAGCCTGGGATTTAATGCCGTGCGAGATAAACATAAGGGGTATAACCGTCAGTCACAGGCAGCTCTGCTTGCGGAGACCTGACAGCTGTCGTGAGAGACGCTTAACAGCTTCACACAGACCTGCAGCCATTGCTGATGGACAAACATAGAGAGACAGTTTGAGTTTTGGTGACACTGATGCCTTTTTATACTCATTGCATTTCTGAAGCCCCGTTTCCTAGCAACCACGACACTCCCTACCACATCACAGATCATCTGTTGTCTGGTGAAAAAAAAACAGAAAGAGAAGAGGAGGGGGCACACACCTGTGATGGGCATAGTGGTGGACAGCACAGAATTCTGGGACTTAATCAGAATCGTTTTATCTGCCAAATGCAAAATGTTCAAGGAATCTATTTTGGTGCAGGAGATGGCATGAAAAGTACAAAATAAACAATGAACAAAAAAAAAACACAAGTAAGAAAGTGTGTGCCATTAAGAAATAAACATGTAGACATATAAATAAAAATGAGGCAACCAGATGAAGAGTACAAATAGCTATGGGAATGAAGAAATGTGAATTTAAAATCTATAAGAATACAGTAAAATCCCATTATAGTTGACTCGCTTATAACGGAATATCGTCTATAACGGACGAGGTCCGATGATCCCAGCTGTGCGCCTTTAAGAACATGCAGGAAAGCATCGGATGTAGCGGACTCGCATATAACGGAATTTCACTTATAACGGAAAAACAATTTGCTCCCCAGGGCCGCTTTTAGCTGTACTTTTGTTCGGCTAAAATGGACTTGCAGGCTCCGCCTACAATAACAGACTGTTTTGCCTGGTCCCTTGAAGTCCGTTATAACTGGATTTTACTGTGTCTTCATAATGCATAGTAATGCATTCATAAAGTATTATAAACATAACTGTGTAGCGGGTTCATAGCGATCACAATTCTCAGGGCAGATGTGCTCTTATTCTGAAGGCTTGTTTGACTTCCAGCCAGAGTTTTTTGGTATCTCGGAGGCAACCGGAATCTGTCTCTCTTCTTGTGGCTAATAAAAACTGTCATCCCTTTCACAGGCTAAGCAACTGCCTCTTGTCTTTTTCCTCTCGCTACAACTATAACTATTTATAAAATAAATGGTCTATGAAGCTCTCAACTATAATGCCCTATAGATTGCTTCATAACATGGGTGTCATTAGGTCCGGTCACCTGGGGCTATAGCCCAAATAATTTAAGTCTATTCCCGAGTATTTTAGCCCTGAAACCATCTACCTGTTCATTTTCTGAAACCGCTGCATCCCAGCTGGGCTCGTGGGGGGACCACAGGCACAGGTGGGAACCAACCCTGGGCAGTTGCTAGCACACCGCAGGGTGCATACACTCACACAGGGCCAATTTATAGGCTCACCAATCAGCCTATCCTGCATGCTTTTGAACCATGGGAGGAAACCCTGGGGAAAACCCACACGATCACGTGGAGAGCTCGCAAACTCCACACAGGAAGGATCTGGGACTGAACCCGGGACTAAACAACACCACTGCACCACACACCCCTGCTTCATAATGCATTATAATGGCCAGTGCAAGCCATTATAATGCATTATAAAGAAATTTCTATGCATTTTAGATGACAGCTTCATAGAACATTCTTAATGCATAGTAAACATCATAAAAAGGTACAGAAGAATTTCAGATGTTTGTTCTTGTATATGGCCTGAAATTTTGGCCTTTATTTCTTAGGGGAAAGTTTAACATATGTTGTTTTCTAAATTTCATCTTTTAAAAGTTTGTGGAAAAAAATTTGATGTGAGTCTCAGTCTCTGACGAGGAATAGTGAAGATTTTGTGGAGCTTAATGTATAAACAGCAGCAGTGAAAAGTGGTTGAGGTCAAACATACATACTATATGCTAAAAACTGTGCAAAAGTAATTGGGATCAAAATATATTTAATTAAACAACAGAAAATGTATTTACAGGGATAAGCAGTACAGGGCTGCATGGGATCTTTACAGTATTCCAGCGGGAATGGTAGTAAAAGACATGGTGACCCCATGGTTTTAATGAAATTGCTCATGTATGCGCATTCTTATATCTGCTATATTAAAGCTAGGGCATGCGATTTTGGGGAACCCAGCGTATTTTGGAAGTATGCAACCGAAAATCCCTCCCCTTTGCGTCAGGCACCCTTGTGAACATACTCCTTCTAAACACATGAAGGCGCTCTGTGGGAGAGCGCGTGAGGGAGAGTAACGCATTGTCATATCCAAATACTTATAAAGTCATTCATGTGTAAGAAAACACTGAGCGTTATAATAATGAATGCAAACAATGAACATGGGTATTCCTAGTATTCAAAGCTGACAAACTATCGTATTATCCGAACTTAAGGTGATTGTACGAAAGCACGTTTTAATTAAACAATAATACTGCTACTCGGACGGCATTGTCTGAGTGACTCACCGTGCCCCCATTTAATAACCCAAAAAGGAACGCATGGCAACTGCTCTTTTCCGCCAAAACTGACTCCTCCCTGAGCAATTGCCATCCACATTAGTTCCTTCCTGTTACACTAGCATGTTCTTTTTGGGAAATTTAATTATAGTAACTTATAGTTTACTAGCTAGCTACAGCTAGCTTTAATTATACGTCCTATTGTTCTGGTAATTATTTCCTCTCACTCCACACCACCGGGTGACAGTGTCAAGTGAGTAATTTAAGATATTTATAAGCAAATTTGGACATGTTTAATTTTACAGTGTAATGGTGGTGTGTTGGTGAATGCTGGGATGGGGTTGGGGACGGTTTTGCGTATGTGGCGATGGTTTTTGGAGTGAGGATGGTTTAGGTGCTCGTGGGGATGGATGTGGAAGGGGATAAATATCATCCCCTTGTAGCTCGAGATCTCTAGCAAGCAGTACAATGCCAACTAAATGAGTCGCACAGGTTCTTATTTTAACCAATGTACTGGATAAAAAAATCTTTTAACAAGCAATTATACAGGGATTCTAGATGGATGCAGCTCAGCGGCTGCTCAGCAAGCTTGGGCCTGATTTCCTGTAATAACAGCTATTAAGGCAGCCCCAGGAGGCCTGGGCAAGGGTTAACTGGAGTTTTGAGCATGGAAGCTAATGGAAAAGACATTTTCAGCAATGGGTAGAGCTAGGGAGATGAATGTGTCTTCTGCCTTACGCCCCGTGTTTCTCCAGGATCACCTGAGCCATGCAATGGATCCTTCCTCTGGGAACACTCATTCTTGGATTGGATCCTGTCTCTGCTTCTGGGATTACCCAAGTGTTCCACTGGATCCTGTCTCCAGGATCACCTGAGGTCTGCACCAGATCCTGCTTCCTGGGTCACCTAAACCTCCTGTGTATCTTCTTGCACTCTGTTCTTGTGTACTGCTGTCTTAGAAAATTTGAACCTAGAAGCAACCTGCTGCTCAGTGTAGCCTCTACCAGCAATAATAATAATAATAATACATTTTATTTAATGGCGCCTTTCATGACACTCAAGGGCATCTTACAGAAGCACGTAATAAACATATAACTTCCCCAAAGTAGACAGATGTTAACAAGGTCATGATTAGAAACGCGTACACTTAAAGTAAAATAAAATAAAGTATTAAAGTGAATAAGCAAGTTTAAATTAATGAGTTTTCAGGTGGGATTTAAAAGATGAGAAACGGGTAATACTGCGGATTTCGGGAGGAAGAGAATTCCAAAGAGGAGGGGCCGCATGACTGAAAGCTGTCAATCCCATAGTGGTCATGCGAGCAGCAGGTGTGATCAAAGTGGTAGAGTGAGACGATCTGAGAGTGCGAGTTGGTATGTAAATGCGTAGATGAAAGTAGTTAATAATATTTAAAAATCAATACGGTACCAAACAGGAAGCCAGTGAAGTTGCTTTAAGATAGAGGTTATATGTGCACTTGACGGAGTAGTGGTAATAATACAAGCAGCAGCGTTCTGAGCTAATTGAAGCTTGTGCAGGAGCGAGTAGGAAACACCAGACAAAATAGCATTGCAATAATCAATACGGGATGTAACCAATGTACAGAATAGCGGTGCTTGTTGGGGTAAGAGATTAGTGTAAACTATTAATATTTCATAAATGAAAAAAAGATAACTGAGTGATGTTGTTGATGTGCGACCTAAAAGATAGGGTGCCATCAAGAATAACCCCCATACTCTTAACCTGGGAAGACTGAGATACTACTGTGCCGTCGATTTCTAGAGAGAAGTTACTGAGTCTGGCCAAGGTTGACTTAGAGGTAACTAGGAGAACCTCGGTTTTATCCTTATTCAGTTGAAGAGAATTTCTATCAAACCAAATTTTAATCTCAGACAAACACTCTCGAAGGAAGGAAGGTGGAATAGCATTATTCGGCTTTGTAGAGAGGTAGAATTAGGTATCATCTGCATAGCAGTTAATCTGTGTGCCATATTTCCTAAAAATACCACCAAGAGGTAACAGGTAGATAATAAATAGAAGAGGCCCCAGGACAGAGCCTTGTGGGACACTCTTAGTCACTGCAGTGGTCTGAGATCTGAAAGACTTAAGTTGTACAAACTGAGACCTGTCAGAAAGATAAGAGTTAAACCAAATTAAAGCAACATCTGTGATGCCAATAGAGGTCAGTCTTTGCAACAATATACTGTGAGCGATGGTGTTAAAAGACGCACTTAAGTCAAATAGCACTAAGATAGTGAGAAGCCCTGAATCAGCGGCCATTAATAAATAGCTGGTGATATTAATCTTAGTAAAACCAGGATTAAACCAGGATTTTTTTTTCTAGAGCTGTAAAAGGGTGTCTGTCCATAGTGCAATGTGTATGCAAACAATACATAATACAGGAGCAGTGTAATTAAGCTGAGCAATTAGCAAAAACATGCTGATGAAACAGAAATACTACTCATCTGTGCTAGGCAGAATCAACTTCTGCTACATTCAGAATATGTGATTGTTATGCCCACTGCAGGTAAGTATGACCCGGATGTGATGCAAACCAGTTTGCAGGCAACTTTATTAGTCATGGGGTAAAAAAGCTCAGGAACGTGGAGCAGTTATACCGACAACAATTACAACTGGAGAACATTGGTCTGTGAAATAAATACCAGACTAACGAATGGGCAAGCACAGGGCAGTGGTAGTGATCGACAGAAGGGCAAGAATATGAGGGGACTAATAGACCCCAGGTGTGGCTCATTATGATCACGCCAGGAAGGAGACCAGGAGGGTAAGGTTCAAAAATTGGCAGGGCGTGACGGTGATGGTGATCATTATCCTGTATTAATATTTGATGATATAACAGTAAATGCAGTAACAGTCATCGGTCATTGTTAACTAAGAGTACAGATACGGACTTCAGCCGAGGTAAAAATGCCTCCGCCATGGCAGAGCTTCATCCGAGGCACATACAGGCTTCAGCCATGACAGATACGGGACGAGTACAGCTGTAACACAGGGGAGAATGATATGACACAATCATTTGGACGAAAGCAACACCTTGACATTTTACATAGAATCAAACCATCTAAATAAAAATACATATTTTCCTGGAGGGCAATCTTGGCCCAGACAATATCATTTAACCAGTTGATAATATGCAATAACTTTCCTAGTTGCATTTCCATTTATTTGCTCAGCAGGCGCGTTTATCCAAAGTGGCGCACATCTGAGAGCAGGATCAGCTAGTTGGTTGCAGCAGTTGGGGGTTAGGGACCTTGTTCAAGGACCCAACAGTGACAAAGGTCACTCTGCTTACTATTGCATTTGAACTGGTGACCTTCCGATCACAGGTACCACATTCTAATCACTGAGCAAAAATTGCGATATAAACTGTGAAAATGATGGACTATGAGTCAGTATGTTTTATATATAATTTCTTAAAGGCCAAGTATCACCTTTGGAGTATGACCTGAGCATACCTGTAGTGAACACCATGTAAGTCTTAATGCTACAATTTGCCACTTACAAACTGAAATCCATATGCTGTTATCAGATTGATAAAAAAACAGTCTGACTTGCTGAAATCATCTCTGTTTGCCTGTAGCAAATGGCAGAAGCACTCTGGTAATCCAATTACCATGATGAGTAATTATGCTTATGCTTTCTATGCTTTCTAATCACTGTTCATCCCTGCAAGGTTTTTAAATTGAAATGTTTGTGAAAGTTTTTCATTCAGTAAACTATAAGAAAGACTTTTGTATTCGGGAAAAAAAAGCCTAGAAAAGAGGCCTTAACAATCTTGTTTTATGTCATGTAGCAGGAACAGTGTTTAAATTTCAAGAATACCTTGTCCTGTTCTGTATAAGATGGCTTATTTTTAATGGGAAAAGGTACATTGTGAACGGCAAGTGATCAACATTCCATTTGGTTATGATCATTCCACATGCTGACCTTTGCCAAAGACATGTACTGATTAGGGGAGTTCACTCTTATTAAATCACTGTCAGATCTCAGTGTTATAGATGTGCTCCTTTTCTGCATTTGTGATTCATGACCCCTGTAGGCACTGGGTATTTCACTGCTTAACTGCCAGCTAATTTTATTAATTTCCCTCAGAAGCAAGAGGCACCTTCTGGAAAACCGTTCTGCAAAAGTTTGCGGGTTTTTAAATTTCTTTATTTAGTTTCTAATTTGTACAACCTGCACTGTTAAACTTTGATATTTTATAGGGCTGCACAATATCACACCACAACATAATTGCAAGAATATGGCGCAAGCGCAATAATCACCAAGGCTTAAGATGACAGGCATGAACGTTTGTCCAGATGGCAGCTTTTTGGACATTTTGCCCAAAATAGTAGTACAGATAAAATATTAATAAGAAGTGTATTGTGACACCCAAAAGTACGTAATCTGTATTCATTTATTGTTTTGCAGTTAAATTCTGACACTTTAAAAAAATATAAGGATACGCTGAATTTATACGGATTACTAAGTTTTGAGCATCACAATATGCCTCTCATTAACATCTTTGGCATACTACTAATCTGCTCACAAAATTTTGGGTGTAAGTAAATGTTCATATAGTGCCAAAAAGTCGTTGCACAGACCACTGTTTATGTTCATCAACTAAAGCCATAGTGACCCTAATATTATATTTATTTATTTTGGTGTTCTTTATCCAGTATTATAGCTGCCAATACTTTGAACCATGTCCAGTATTTCAGTATGGTTGGAATAACAAAAATAATGTAATTAATGGCAAAACACACAGCAGCACTGTTTTATGAGAGTCCAGACCTGATTTACCACGTGCTGCAAAGCTGTACTGTCCTTTATGACAGTTAGTGATTTAGTAGCAAATCTCTGTTGTGTCTTTTATTGAACTTGGTGTATTAATCAAACTGGATGGCGCCTTGTGCAGTGGCCTGGGGTCTGAAGACAACCCTTCAGCCAAGCTTTAATCCCCCGATGCTGGTCCAGGCCCAGAGGTTTATTAAGCAGGAACAGTAATTAGTTTGAAAATAAACTGTGTAAATAAAATTGGGAGCAGGGCCCAGGAAATGGACCACAGGACTGTATCGAATGCTTTAGCAATCTCTGCCTTTTGCTGAGAAACTGCTGTCCATGCAGAAAAGCCTTAAGGGAACTTCAGGTGGCGACCTGTCTTTTTCTCACCTTCATCACCATCATCATCACCACCACCCCCCTCTCTTCCTTATCATAATCATCACCATCCTCCTCCTCCTTTTCATCATCATCACCACTATCCTCCTCCTCCTTTTCATCATCATCACCACTATCCTCCTCCTCCTTTTCATCATCATCATCATCAACACCATCCTCCTCCTCCTCTTTTCATCATCATCACCATGCCCCTCCTCCTCTTTATCATCATCATCATCATCATCATCACCACCATCCTCCTCCTCCTCTTCATCATCATCATCATCATCACCATCCTCCTCCTCTTTATCATCATCATCACCATCCTCCTCCTCTTTATCATCCTCCTCCTCTTTATCATCATCATCACCATCATCCTCCTCCTCTTTATCATCATCATCACCATCCTCCTCCTCTTTATCATCATCATCACCACCATCCTCCTCCTCCTCTTTATCATCACCACCATCCTCCTCCTCTTTATCATCCTCCTCCTCCTCCTCTTTATCATCATCACCATCCTCCTCCTCCTCCTTAGCATCATCCCCCTCCTCCTTTTCATCACCATCACCATTCTCCTTCTCCTTTTCATCATTATCACCATCGTCACCATCCTCCTCCTCCCTCCTTTTCATCATCACCATCCCCCTCTCTTCCTTATCATAATCATCAATGTTTATTAAGCAGGAATAGTAATTAGTTTGAAAATAAACTTCCCCCTCCTCCTTTTCATCATCATCATCATCATCACCATTCTCCTCCTCCTTTTCACCATTATCACCATCGTCATCATCCTCCTCCTCCCTCCTTTTAATCATCATCACCATCTCCCTCCTCCTCCTTAACATCATCCCCCTCCTCCTTTTCATCATCACCATCCCTCCCTCCTCATCATCACCAACCCCCTCTCTTCCTTATCATCATAATCATCAACATTCTCCTCCTCCTTTTCATCACCACCATCCCCCTCCTCCTTTTCATCATCATCAACATGCGCCGCCTCCTCTTTATCATCATCATCACCATCATCCTCCTCCTCCTCTTTATCATCATCATCACCATCCTCCTCCTCTTTATCATCATCATCATCACCATCCTCCTCCTCCTCTTCATCATCACCATCCCCCTCCTCCTTTTCATCATCACCATCCCTCCCTCCTCATCATCACCATCCTCCTCTGTTTCTTATCATCATAATCATCACCATTATCCTCCTCCTTTTCATAATCATCACCATTCTCCTCCTCCTTTTCATCATCATCACCATGCGCCTCCTCCTCTTTATCATCATCATCACCATCCTCCTCTTCATCATCATCATCATCATCACCATCCCCCTCCTTCTCCTTAGCATCATCCCCCTCCTGCTTTTCACCATTATCACCATCGTCACCATCCTCCTCCTCCCTCCTTTTCATCATCACCATCCTCCTCCTCTTTATCATTAGAATCATCATCACCATCTTCCTCCTCTTTATCATTAGAATCATCATCAGCATCATCACCATCTTCCAAGTACCACTGATCACCATCCTCATAACCATCCTTCTGTTTTCAATAATTCATCATTATAATCATCATCTTTATTATCAGCTTCATCCTGATCATCATTGTCCTTTAAAACTTACACTCCCAAAAATATTCTTGATTCACAAGAAAAAAAGACAATAGCCTCAGATTAAAGAGATTTCACTTTATTTTTTAGTCATGGAGTAAAGACAGAATAGGGGGCCCTGCTGGTGGGGGGGTGTACAGACACATTTGTGGAGAGCTGATTATCAACTGGGGGCTGTTTAAATGAAATTGAATGGAGACTCTGGCTATAAAGTCCTATGCTGAATGACAGAGGATCACAGCTGTAACAGAGAAGAGGAGAGGAAACAGAGGAAGGCCAAGCTGACCTGGCTGCTTTTAAATTCTGCCTGGCTCTAAAATAGCTGGCATTCAATAAAATGATTGAGTTAATGATTTCTGCTAACCCCATCTTATAAACATTCATAGATTTTTAAAATAAATGTTGCTTGTTAATATTGTTAAATCAATGCAATGCAGTCTCGTATTCTAAATGTAATTTTATGCTGTTGAACACAACAGCTCTCACAGACCTTGGTCTGGGAAAAAATGCGAACAGGTTGTGAATGGTCAGCACTGCCTAAACAGGAAGCCTATCTCTGACTCGCTGCCACGGGCCACTGCAGGTCATTATATTTTGCTAAACCCAGAGTAGAGCGCTAGTATATAAGCTAATTTTGCCTTGAGGAAAACCATGTGGTCTAGGGTTTAAGTGGGTTTTTGCAGTGTTAATTAATAAGCCTTTCGTCAGTCTCTGATTGTATAATTAGTGCGGGCTAAGGCACCTGAGCCTCGGTGACACTCCATATGGCGTTCAGATCAGTTGGCAAAACGAGAGCCACACTTTTGAGTAACATCACCAAAAACTGTCCATTTCGTTTTGCAGACTTACACCTCAAATAGCTGATTTGTCTTGCCTTAAATTAACATTTGAACCAAAGTAATGGAATGCGGACAGGGCCTCACACACTGGTGAGGCTGCAGCTTACTATCCTGTGTGGTATACCTAATGGGGCAATACCTAATGGGAGTATAACTGACAAGAGTATACCTATTGAGGCAATACTTTAATGGGGCTATACCTAATGGGAGTAAACCTAATGGGGCTACTCCTTATGGGAGTATACCTAATGGTGCTATACCTAATGGGAGTATAACTGACAAGAGTATACCTAATGAGGCAATACCTAATGGGAGTATAATGAACAGGAGTATACCTAATGAGGCTATGTATTGTTATTTTGTTTAGTGCATTCATATACATAAAATATGAAGAGCCATTCCCCCAGACCGATCAATGCCATAATAGACAGTACACAAACTGACAAATATCAGAGTAAAAAAATGAAGGTATATAGCTGATCCCCATGACACTGACCAGGATAAACTGTTATGAGTTGGATGGATGGATTATACACATTTTCAGTTTCTGAAATGGTGGAACTACATAGATCAGGTAATATACTTTAACAGTATACATGATTATGAAAATCTATTTAAAATTCATAAATTTTGTTTCAGTGGCAGCAAATACCTCCTCTATAGGAAATGCTCATTTCCAATGATTTTGTTGTTACTAAAGGACAAATAATTGTAAATCGGAATGTATGTTACATATTGGTAAGAAAACTCTTCATGTTTAATGCTTTCACTGTGTCCCTCTTTGCGGTGCCTTATATTCCCAATGGTATGTTCACACTTAAAATGGAGAAAAGGTTCTGATTGGACCAGAGAATTAATAAGCCATTAATACAGTCAATCAGAGAGCATATTGGAAGCCTACTTAGGGATGTTGGAAGAATAATCTTAGTCTCAGCAGGTAGTCTCAGAATGCTTTTTACAGCTCACTGCATTTATTGTCTTGTTTTCCTGGTATTCCTTTCAACTTGATTTGTAATAATGGGGCTTGCTGACGTCACCGAACACCACATCAGTCTGAAGGCCTTCTGTCTAATAGCCTGGCCTTGTTTGCACTTTTATATTTATATTTTATTACACTGTGATTCTATAGCATACACATGTTCACTGAGCCCAGTGTTAATGATTATATAACATACACGTGTGCATGGTGGCCTCTGTTGACAAATCTATAGCATACACATGTATACTGCAGCGAATGTTAAGAATTCTATAATATACACATGTGCACTGTGGCCTGTGTTAATGATTCTATAATATACATGTGTGCACTGTGGCCCATGTTCATGACTCTAAAACATACGTATGCACACTGTGGCCTATGTTAATGATTTTATAACATACACATGTGCACTGCAGCCCAAGATGATTCACTGTGGCCCTTGTTAATGATTCTATGACATACGCGTGTTACGAAGGTGTGTAGCACAGAAAAAGAGTGACAATCTGACTCAAACAAAGGCAGCTCCCCACAAAAATGGAGTTTATTAACCATAAGAGGACGAAGGGGAAAACTGTAAAATAAAAAATGAGAGGTCAAGTTAAGAACTAACTAAAAGAGCCAAATAACTCACTGGGGAATGGAGCAAAACAGGAAGCAAGACTGGGAAACCAACAGCACTGCTAACAAGCAGAACATCTACAATGACTGACCAAGGAAATGAAGGCAGGCACTTAAATACACAGGGAAGGGGCAGCTGTGGACCATAACAAAATAAACAAATGACTAAAGGCACAGGACAACAAGTAACAGGTAAAATAAATGATATTTAAGAAACACAGGAACTAGTGTTACAGTCCCTAATTACTAAGAACCACCTAAATATATGATAAATTATAGTATCCAGCCATCCATCCATTTTCTGTAACCATTTGTCCTATTCATGGTCACAGGGGGTACATTATAGTATATTATTGTTTAATAAGGTAAAAGGTAAGTATCTACGGAGAAACTACAGCTAAAATACATAGAAAAATCTCCACTATTACCCTTTAAGTCAATTAAGTACCATGTAGTTGTAATCAATCGAAGTTGGTAATAGCTCAGATATAATTGTGTACTTTCTAGGAAAGTAAGCAATTATTCCTTATTCCTACTATATTAGTCATCCCCCCAGAAGACCTGCCATTTTGGAGATGCTCTTACCAAGCCATCAAGCCATCACAATTTGTCTCTTGTCAAAGTCACTCAGATTCTTACACGAAACCCATTTTTCCTGCTCCCTGCACATCAACTTAAAGAACTTCACTTGCTTAATATATAATGGCATCCTTGAGAGGTGCCATTGTAAAGAGATAAACAATGTTACTACCTTTTCCTCCCAGTGGTTTTAATGTTACGGCTGATCCGTATGTGTGTGGGTGATGCAGATATTACAATATGGGGAACATATGGCCACAGAATATGATAGAAACTGGTTGTTTTAATGCTATGGTGATCACCTTTTTGGTCCCCACAAGGGAAAGGTCAGTGTTATAAAAATCTGTGACTGCACTCAAAAAACTAAAAATGCCAAGTCTTTTTTCTTTGCTTACTTATGGTTAAGATTAGGGCTGGTTGGGGGTTAAAGGTTATTTTTGGGATTAGAGTTTTTCCCATAGAAATGACTGGAGAGTACCTACAAATGCATGAATATAAATATATATGTGTGTGTGTGTATATATGCATGTACACACACGCACACGTCAGTGTATATTTTATAGATGCAACTGTGATTTAACTCTCTTCATATCCTTGAGGTTCTAAGATGGTCTCATGGCCCATTCATCATATATGTCTAAATGCCACCCATTCATCTTATCCAGTACGAGCCTGGGGCCTATCCCAGGAAGCAGAGGGCACAAGACAAGGTCACTCAGAGATCTATATTCAAATTACTTTAGCTGTTTAGGTACAGCATTCATAATTTCATGATTGAGAATGTATGACCACACAAGCTTCTTAACTGCAAGCTCCAGCTCGTCATGATTATGCCTTAACTCTTCTCGCTAAAATTATTTCAAGGGTTTCATTTGTCCGTCTCCAATGATAGATAGATAGATCTATCTATCTACAGTATCTATCTATCTATCTATCTATCTATCTATCTATCTATCTATCTATCTATCTATCTGTCTGTCTGTCTATCTATCCATCTAACCATACATACATACATACATACATACAGTCATATGAAAATGAAAGTAGACCCTCTGTCAATTCTGAGGTTTTACATGTCAGGACATAATAAAAATCACCTGTTCCTTAGGTAAATCAGGTAAACACAAACCAGAAACCAGAACCCAGAAACAGTGTGTGAAAAAATAAGTGCTTCCATTGGAATTAAAAGGATAAGTAGCAGCCAAGTGCTGATAATTAAATGTACTCATTGTATTGGTCATCAGCAAGTGTGACCACGTCTGTAAAAGCAGAAGTTTGGCTGGTCTGGAGAATTCAGGTGTGGTAACACAATGCCAAGGAGAAAAGACATCAACAATGATCTTAGAGAAGCAACTGTTGCTGCCCATGATTCTGGGAAGGGTTATAAGGACATTTCCAAACAATTCAAAGTCCATCCTTCTAAAGTGAGAGAGATTATTCACGAGTGGAAAACATTGAAGATGGTGGCCAGTCTTCCCAGGAGTGGACATCTCAGTAAATTCAATCAAAGGTCAGATGCAAGACAGCATATTAAAAGTTAAAGTTCATGACAGTACACTTAAAAAGACTGAAGTATTGTTTGGAAGTGTTGCCAAGAGAAAGCCTCTTCTCTCTAAAAAGGAGAAGGCAGCATGGTTTAGGTTTGCAAAGTTACTTCGGAACAAACCACAAGACGTCTGGAACAATGTCCTTTGTACAGACATGACCAAAGTGGAGATCTCTGGCCATAAAGCACGGCGGATGGTGGTGGAGGGGTGATGATTTGGTTTGCTTCCACAGGACCTGGACACCTTGCAGTCATTGAGTCGACCGTGAGCTCTTCTGTATATCAATGTATCAAATGTGTCAAATGAGAGAGATTTAATTAATTTTAGGACCACGTCATTTTTATTATGTCCTAATACATCCAACCATAGAACTGAAAATATGTTCTTTTTCACATGACTGCACATACATACATACATACATAGATACATATTACTGTGATTTGATTTAAACATACACTATGTTGCATAGCTGAACAAACTGTGGTTTCAAAACACTGAAAGTTGCTGAACACAGCTGGACGGTCACCTGGATCATTTGATGTTCTGAAGCTCCTTCAAAAAGTCGCTCCTTAGTGTGGAGGCCACATGAGGCCAAGAGCCCAAGAAAATGTGGTTTGAGTGGCGGCACACTTAGCTGGAGCCAAACATCACAGACTCTGCTGTAGTTGCATCTCATTAAATAATCAGACTGATCAGTTTTTTGCTATCTTTTTCCACTAAAAAGTAATCAGTGTTTCAGATTTTATGCATTCCGTTATATTTATATTAGATGGGAAAAAAATAATTTGAACTTGATGCTACAAAACATCACCATGCATGTATCAGACACGTTTCAATTAGCATTGCAATAAGCACACGAAAAACTGCTTTATGGTTGGACAAATCCTGTAATGGGGTTTTCCTTGGGCTGAACTAGTGAAGCAATCCTCTGTTAATGCTGACTAGAGCTGATGAGTTTGTGTACCCTAAAGATCTTTCAGCACCGTTTCACAGTTTCTTCATTTTCCCCCACAGAAAATAATGGTCTTTATGGTCAATGACAATACCCCCAACAACCACGATTTATTTCTGTTCTGTTTTTATTACATCACATACTGTACAAGAGCAGTAACCACAAAAGTATCCATATGTTAAAGGTTGTTGTTATAGTCTGATTATACAGTAATAACCTGCAATAAATACAACTTGTGATTGCTGATGATATCATTTTATGTATCATCTTCTTTTTATAACTTTTGCATGAAAATCCATATGCGCCGGTACCCTCTGAGCATGAAGGTAAGTGTGTGTATCAGCCTCACTCTCTGGATGCTGCACATCACAGGAGAGTCCCAGGACCTGCTGCTACCTGCTGAGCTGCAGGGGAGTTATAGTCATTTTCGTGTAATACACTAATGGGGAGCTTTATGGTGGTGCTACATGGTTGGTTTCGTATGTTCTTGTGACTGCGAGCACCTAATTTTTTTTTGCTTTTCTGCGGCCTCGTAATCGCACCCCTCACCCTGCACTGAACCATCCGCAGCAGTGTGGCCTTATAAGTGAGAGCATTTCCTTCATTTCCATTTTGTGTTCAGTCACATTAATATGAGGCTTTAGAGTGGTCCTTAGTTCATCCATTTTCAGGGTTGCAGAAGGTCTGGAGCTTATCCCAGAGGCTCCGAGCGCACAAACCAGGATGGGCCACTAAAGCTTTGCAGGGCACACTCACACACCTCTGGGCAATTTGGTAACTCCAAGTTACCTTAGCATGTTTTTGTACTGTGGGGGGAAACTGGAGTACCTGGAGGAAACCCCACGATGATACGTAGAGAACATGCAGAGAACTTCTACACCACCATGCCACCCTTACCTACGAGTCATGTTTTAAAATGGCAGTTTTTCTTCAACATTTTATATTGTGATGCACTGTAAGAAAGTGTCCCCGATAAAAATTTTCATTATTCTATTGATGTTTAGACATAAAAGTCTTGGTGTAAATTATTAAAATACAGACACTCCTCACTTAACGAATTACGTTCAGGCTCTGACTAGGTCGTTAAGCAAATTGGTTGATAAGTCAGGAGCTGCCCCTTACCGATATTTCAAGCATACTGTACTGGTACTGGGCTTGTGTAAATCATTTGTAGGTATTGTTTTAATGTCAACTTTGCACCATTTATAACATTTTTTGTATACAGTAAAACATTAGATTGTGAGTAACTTGGTCTGCGAGTGTTTTGCAAGATGAGCAAAATTTTAAAATAAATTTTAACTTGATAAACGAGCGAGGTCCTGCAATACGAGTATTATGTACAGTATACGCTTCTTTTGCCTAGCATCACGTAATAACAACTGAGCCGATGATTCTTCTCTCTCTCTATCTTGCTGTGGGGTTGTGGGAAATCGTCTCCCATGCTCGGTCTCAGTTGGTGTGCCTCACTCGTATAGTGAAAATTTAGTAGAAAAGCACCTCTCGAATAAGGGCATAGCAGCGTGAGCGATGAATCTGTTTAATGACAATGCAATGTCCACATTTCCAGGAAATCAAAAGCGGCTGTCATTAGATAGGTTCCTTGTTAAAGTTGCACAAACAGAAATACTTTCCATTAACCCAGCAGATAGTGTTTCCGTTAGTTATAGTGAAAGTCTTCCTACAAAATAACCCTCCTCTTCTCCTCTCTGTTGTCTCCCTCACACCATCCACGAATCTTTTCAAAGCTAAAGTGCTGATTAATTTGTTTTATGTATTTTTACTTTGTATTTTGTATTAATCATTTTTATATGAATATTTTTGGGTTGTGGAAGGAATCATCTGAGTTTCCATTATTTCTAATGGGAAAATATTTTTTGATATACGAGTGCTTTGGATTGCACACATATTTCCAGTACGAATTCTGTATTTATAAATGTTTATGCAGTAGAGTACTGTGTACTGTAATAAACAGAATAAATCAGCTCTAATATACATACTTAGATATGCACAATGTAAATACAGGTAATCATTTTTATTTATTGTGAATAAAGAAGAGGTCTAAAGGACACTCCAACTTCAAAACTTTGTTTTAATTTTTGATGATTCCGAATTAGTCAACAAAACTTTCTGCCGCCTCTACATCCCAATTGTGTCTCACCGCTGATACTCTAGTTATGCATGCTGAATCTCTGACAATACAAATTTATAGGCAAAATTTGTAGTCTTGGAGATTGTGAACGCTGGTGTAGTGAAATACTGTTCAGCTGCAGGAATGAGACAGACTAAGAAAGGGTGACACGAGATGAGATGCTTGACGCCATGCTGTCATTTCCATGATAACATTTCTTGTAAGGCATACAATACTGACTGGTCGGAGAGCTGCTCGTGACTTATTACATGGTTGCTACCTAAATTATTTTTTATAGCGATATTTTTTATGGCCTATTTTAAATTTTAATTAACCAAACCTTAAAAAATGTAGTAATAGCTACTGATAAAATAAAATGAATATAGAAAAATAACAATCAAATGAATGACCTGAGAGATTAAGAAATATTACCGAAGATCAATGACTAAACTAGGCTTTAGCCATTAAAGCTTCTTGAGCAATGTCTAAAAACGCTTGAAAAACCATCAAACAATTCCCGAATGGGTTTTGTAAGATAAAATTAGGTGGCATTTTTAGATTTTCATTTTTAAACACCACCCTAATGTGGCACGTTACTGATATGTATATGACTGAATTGACCAGTTATGATGAATGCCTTGGATATCTGGCTGTGTAACTGCTGAGTGTAGTGTGATGTAACTGTCATTCTGCTGCCATTCAGGTTGTTTCTCATTTTTTGACTGTCACATTTGTATCTCTGGCTCTCATCCACTACTGTTTCCAGGCCAGACGGGATCCACCTGCCTTATCACTGTCACCTTCCTTTTTGTGGGGTACCCAATCTTCAACTAACGCATGGAACTCCAGAGTGCTGAGCATATTTCTGCTGATGAGATCCATATCCCACAGTGGCCCGTACCCAGCAAAGGTCTTTATCCCAAAGAGGTCCTTATTCCACAGAGGCCCATACCCCACAGAGGCCCTTATCCCACAGAGGCCCATACCCAACAAAGGTCTTTATCCCAAAGAGGTCCTTATTCCACAGAGGTCCATACCCCACAGAGGCCCTTATCCCACAGAGGCCCATACCCAACAAAGGTCTTTATCCCAAATAGGTCCTTATTCCACAGAGACCCATACCCCACAGAGGCCCTTATCCCACAGAGGCCCATACCCCACAGAGGTCTTTATCCCACAGAGGCCCTTATTCCACAGAGGCCCATACCCCACAGAGGCCCTTATCCCACCGAGGCCCATACCTCACAGAGGTTCTTACCCCACAGAGGTCCATACCCCACAGAGGTCTTTATCCCACAGAGGTCCTTATTCCACAGAGGTCCTTATCCCACAGAGGTCCATACCCCACAGAGGTCTTTATCCCAAAGAGGTCCTTATTCCACAGAGGTCCTTACCCCACAGAAGTCCTTATCCCACAGAGGTCCTTATTCCACAGAGGTCCTTATCCCACAGAGGTCCATATCCCACAGAGGTTCTTACCCCACAGAGGTCCTTATTCCACAGAGGTCCTTACCCCACAGAGGTCCTTACCCCACAGAGGTCCTTATCCCACAGAGGTCCATACCCCACAGAGGTCCTTATCCCACAGAGGTCCATACCCCACAGAGGTCTTTATCCCAAAGAGGTCCTTATTCCACAGAGGTCCTTATCCCACAGAGGTCCTTATCCCACAGAGGTCCATACCCCACAGAGGTCCTTATCCCACAGAGGTCCATATTCCACAGAGGTCCTTATTCCACAGAGGTCCTTATTCCACAGAGGTCTTTATCCCACAGAGGTCCATACCCCACAGAGGCCCTTATTCCACAGAGGTCTTTATCCCACAGCTTATCCCACAGAAGCCTTTATCCCACAGAGGTCCTTATTCCACAGAGGTCCTTATCCCACAGAGGTCCTTATCCCACAGAGGTCTTTATCCCACAGAGGTCCATACCCCACAGAGGCCCTTATCCCACAGAGGTCTTTATCCCACAGAGCTCCTTATCCCACAGAGGTCCTTATCCCACAGAGCTCCTTATTCCACAGAGGTCCATACCCCACAGAGGTCCTTATCCCACAGAGGTCCTTATCCCACAGAGCTCCTTATTCCAGAGAGGTCCTTATCCCACAGAGGTCCTTATCCCACAAAGGTCCTTATTCCACAGAGGTCCTTATCCCACAGAGGTCCATACCCCACAGAGGTCCTTATCCCACAGAGGTCCTTATCCCACAGAGGCCCATACCCAACAAAGGTCTTTATCCCAAATAGGTCCTTATTCCACAGAGGCCCATACCCCACAGAGGTCCATATCCCTGAAAGCTCCTTATCCTGCAGAGGCCTATATCCCACGAAGGTCCATATTCCATATCCACTAGCATTCTGCTAAAGATCACATTCACAATTTGTTCACTTTCTTGTGGAAATACATTTTCACAAAAAATGTAGTACTGTAGAACAGTAAGAGTATGGCACTTATGTGGCAAGGTGACACCGTTTCAGCTGGCCATTAAGAGGACAAGGTCCATGACACTCATCTGATCTCAGGAAGCTGTTACGTATTACCAATACGCCAGTTTTCCATGTGGTAAATGCAATGTGGACGGGGACAGCAAATTCAAATGAGCTGTTCCTGTTAGAAAATGTGTTGGAGGACATGGGGGTAGGGGTGCGGCGAGTTCACCTCTTACTGACAAGTGAGGTTCACTGTAAAAAAGTTAGGTGCTCACAGTCACATATTTACAAGAACGTACAAAACTAACCATGTAACACCATCATAAAATAATCTTAATAAAGAGAGAAATATTTTGCTCAAGAATTGTGTTCTCAATCCAGAGTGAAAAATATTGTGATTTATAATTTACTCAAATTGTGAAGCCCTAATATTTACTGCACCATTACCTATTGGCTGCAGTACTACCAACCAGTGAAAAAAATACTCAAATCAGAAAAAAAGCTTATTTACTTTCAGCATAAACACCAGTATTGCACTAATATTTTGTTTTTAATGATCCCTTGAAAGTTTTAAAAAGGTTGATATATGAATAATTTATGATGCGGCAAAGACAAAATTTTCTTGGCAAATCTAGTTATATGCCGTGGAAATTTGGATGGATTTCAGAGGTCTGAGTGTGATTAGCCTGCTTTGGCTTTATTGCTAAGCAGAAACTGTCAGAAAATCTGTGGAATCACTGCAAATAATTGT
>JAODUD010000107.1:29893115-29910024 GCA_026784285.1 Stomatorhinus walkeri
AGGATGGGATGCCAGCCCATGACAGGGTACATGCAGGGGACACTCAGGATGGGATGCCAGCCCATGACAGGGTACATACAGGGGACACTCAGGATGGGATGCCAGCCCATGACAGGGTACATGCAGGGGACACTCAGGATGGGATGCCAGCCCATGACAGGGTACATGCAGGGCACACTCAGGATGGGATGCCAGCCCATGACAGGGTACATGCGGGTGGCACCTTGGATTGGATGCCAGCCCATGACAGGGTACATGCAGGGGACACCCAGGATGGGATGCCAGCCCATGACAGGGTACTTGCGGGGGACACCCAGGATGGGATGCCAGCCCATGGCAGGGTGCTTGCGGGTAGCACCCTGGGTTGGATGCCAGCCCATGACAGGGTACATGCAGGTGGCACCTTGGATTGGATGCTAGTCTCCACACAGACGTTCACACACACAAGCAAACAAATGATTTATTGCAGCTCAAGTTCCTTCTTGAAAGGTATGCTAGCAAGACTAGCCTTGCCAAGACCACAAGTACAATCTTTGCATTCTTGGTATTGAGAAACACCCACCCACTTTACCTGCAATGAATCTAGGAATTTGTTGGGCTATACAGGAACCATCCAGTGGATCCATTGCAGAACGGGAAAAGAAGGATGCATTTTTAGACTGCATTTGAAGGAGCCTTTGAACTGGGACAGCCTTGACACACTGCTCTGATGCATTCGGCCTTCGAATGCAGTCTTAGAAGGATGAAGCCCCTGAATTCAGACCCATACACGGAACAGGCAGCTAGCAGACCGTGACGAGAAATTTGTTGAATTTGGCAAAAAGTGCATTGCATTGGAGTCCCAAACCCTATCTTTAATTATGAGTCCTTTTGTTCTGCTAAATTATTTGTTCTTAACCTAATACCACCACGTGGCAGTGTCAAGGGAATAATTTATTAATTTAGATATTTACAGGCAATTATGGACATGTGTAATTTTACCTAGCACATTAGTATATTTGTGAGTGCAGCATTGGGATGGGGATGGTTTTCATGCATGTGGGGATTGGGTGTGGATGATGTAGATGTTTGCAGGGACGAATGAGGATGGGGGTAGACGTCACCCCCGTGTGCCCTTCTCATGTGGATCCCAATGCCCCAGTGCATTGATGGAGACACCATGTTGTACAAACTGCACTGTCCTTCTCTTAAGCTGTAAAAAAAAGTCTTGACACAGAAGTTTTAAAAAGTCCGTGAGCATCTTTCAACATAGTGGGGGGGATAAACCTGATCTCCAGTCTAAAATTGCCCACTCTGGCTGTTTCAAACCTGACCTCCAAATCATCCCCTATATCTAACTGGTGAATTTCCTCTTGCCCCTTTACCACCTTAGCTACTGTGTGGTGAGCGTACTGGTGCAGAAAGGCAGCCAACACATCATGCAGGTGGGGGCTACACAGTGGTGGTGATTCAAGTGGCTCCCCATTGGTTCAGTAAAGTACTATATAGATCTAACATGCCAAACATCATTCCTAATGGCTACCCCTGCATGTTATCCTCATCAAAATGTATAGCTCATTTCTTTATAATCCTTTATGAACATGAAATGCAATATGAAAGTCGGGAGGCCTCCAGGTGGAATTAAAATATATAGACTGTCCATTCATTTCTATGGTCAAAACCCGAATCAGAACTGTGACAACCTTAAATCCTACCTAGCCACTTAATCACAAGTAAATCTTTTGGTGTTTTTAGTTTTTTGATTGCAGCCACAGATTTTTATCAAATTGAGTTTCCCCATGTGGGGGCTGTTAAAATGGTCCCCACAATGTCAAAGCAACTGTTTTTTTTATAACATTGTGTGGATGTTTGGTCCCCACGTTGTAATATATATCTACCCCCCCCCCCCCCCACACACACACACACACGTATAACCAAAATAGATGATGGAAAGAATCAGTTCAATTTCTATTCTGTTTTGTGCCATGACAATTGGATTTATTCGTATTTTATTTTTGCATTTTAGGTTTTATTCCAGCTGATAATTGTATTCCATGTTCTGATTCTGTTGAGGGTGCAAGTTAATCCCTCTGGTTTGTTGAAAATCAGTACTTCATTGAAAATGGAAAAGGAAATATGAGTTTTGTGCTTGCAGAATTATAATGTCTTAGAGGGATGTATTGCTTTGCTTGTTAACTATTTTCATGAGATAACTTTTGAGGGTTAGTCTGATTAGTTAAGGTGTCAGTCTATTTATTTCCGTGAAATGCTGGGACTCTTAAAAGCATACTGAGCTGAATTATAATACACTTCTCAAAACATTTATGTTCTTAAAACATACAGTTCTGGAAAAATTTAGAGACCACAGCGAGTTTTAGTTTCACTCATCTCTCAATTTATGGGCATGTGTCTGTGAATAAAAACGCATACACACACACACACACTTGAGGTCATCCTCCAATTCACGAGAAACTGTCGGATAAGTGAATGGTCACCTCTGGCATTAGAACACAGCTTCTGCCCTTCATTTGGCTGGTTTCTGGTCAATCCTAGTGTCTCCTGCTTCACCTTATTATTCTGCACTGCTGTCAACGTTGAAACTAGAGGCGCACCGATAGTATTGGTATTGGCCGATACAGCAACAACTGGCTTATAGTTAAAAATAAGCCAAAATTTAATGACAATAATTCCCTTTAAAATAGTGACCATATTGCTTTGCATACTCGCTTACTAAACAGATAGAAAAATGTCCGCTGCGTGCAACTATTTTAATGTTAGTGAAAATTTGAATGCTAGTGAAATGCAATTTGCAAACATTGCTCTGCTAAAATTTCATGAGCAAGTGAAATATGTGCTAATAAGTGTTTTAACGCACTAATTTGATTGCTCATCTTAAGGTGAGACAATGAACTTTCTGAATAACAAATCTGTTCCAATTAAGGAGACTGTAGTACTGCTGAATAACGCTTGTCTGTCACTAACACCAGCATATGATAGCAACGCAGACAGTGTGAAATCAAAATTATGGAGTTTATCGCACTTGATGACCAGCCATTCCCCGTTATAAATTATATAAATATGTAAGATGTATATAGTTATAAAATATAGTGCTCTGGGACTTTTGTTGTATGCCAACAGAATTAGATTTTCTTATCCAAAAATAAATATTTTCTCATATTTTTGATGTATTTTTGTAATACATGTAAGTATTTTTAATTTATTTGGGTGGAGTGCCCCTTTAAACTTATTCAAGCAGAATCTCCCAAACAATGAGTGTTGGTAGTAGTGCAAGTTTTGCAGATAGTCAGCTATTGGTATTGGCCAGAAATTTTGTTATTGATGCATAAACCAAACCTATGCCCTTGTATTTGTCTTTTCCAGCTTATAGCAATCAGCAAATCAGCATTGTCAGCATTTAACTGGATTTTTTTACGTGGTCAGAAGGTGCGAGCATCAGAAGTACTGATTCACAACAATACAGAATGACATAGGATGGATATAAGTACTAACTTCTGGCATTCGGTGGAGAGGAAAGGCTTTACCCCGTTTTTCTTCTCACATGCTCTAAATTGGTATATTGGTAACAATAAAGAGGCTAATTAAATCCAGAGGTGAAAATAATCATAGCAAACACGCCTGGCACTTTTTGTTAATTCAAACAGAGATAATGAAACACAAAACAACCTGTCTGATTTTGATGATGGGTGTATTTTCGTATTTCCAGCTTAAAACTGCCTGCTTTGTTACAAGCATGACAGACCTCATGATTATAGGGAAAATGTTTTGCACTCTGGTGCAAAAATATGTTTAGATTTAAATTTAGTGCTTTCATTTAAACACCCTTATCTACATGTTGTCACTGTTTTCAAACATTACTTGTTTCTTTTAGTATGCAATTATATGAAAAGAAATTTTAAAAACCCTCAAAAGTTACACAAAACCCAGGAAACTGGAGATTTTCAAAAAACATTCAGCTTAATTCTTGAGTGCTCAAGCTTTGCTTTACAGATTCACTTGCAATTATTTCTTTAAAGTAAAACAATTAAAACAGTGTTTGCTAGAAATATAACTGTTATATAACACGTCCAAACAACATCCCAAGCACAAGCACACTGTAATCTTAAAGAGTGAATTTCACAAGCAGGTGTCTCCGGAGTCACCTTTGTCTAATTGTGTTTGGCTTGTTGCGAGATGAAAGGAGCCTTTCTGCCAAAGTCTGGCACCTTCAAAATAAAAACAGGCCGCCCTTCATTCTGGGCACCTCTGAGCAGATAGTGAGTGACACTCTCACAGACTCATGAATGTATTTCTGACATGAAGTGACCAAGCCGTGGGGTGCTGTGCCTGTGATCGGAAGGTCGCTTGTTCGAACCACAGGATCAGCGGAATGATGTCACTGCTGGGTCCTTGAGCAAGACGCTTAACCCCCAATTGCTGACCCTGCTTTCTCGAAAGTAAATAAATGTTGCTTTGCTTAAAAGCATCTGCGAAATAAATAAATGTAACCTTGAGTTTTTTTTTTAAACCAGGACAGCAGAATTGCTTGGTCAGTTTCAGGCACGGCTCCACAGTGGCAGCTTCTCTCATTACCCATAAGCACAATGGGTCTGCACACTTTTCCAGAATATAATAATACACTTTACTTGGCTATGCATCATGTAAAAAAAAATACAGTTCAAGCTTGACATCTGGTCTTGCACTCAACAGTGCCCTTGTCATAAGGGTCACTGACCATACAGAATAGGTGAGCCTTTCCCTGGCTCTGAAAGGCACGTCAAGCAATCTTTTCTACTTTAAACAATTTAGTTCATTAGGTAATACATGATATCCCCCAAGAGCTGTAGGAATGACAGACCATAAATTTATAATTTGACATTTATTTAAATCCTTCATAATTTTGTCAGAGTTTGTATGAGGAGGCCAACAATAGTTCAGGCCTTTCGGAATATCAGATCTGTAAGATAAATAAAACATGCGGTGAGTACGAGAATAGGGTTTTAGTTAATGGGCGGTAAGAAATGGAAACAATATTTCAGTTTTGATTATTTATTGTTACGTGTTCCAAAGAACACAAAGAAATTCATAAGCATCAAGGGAAGGAAAGGACAGGCAGCAGTGCAGCACAGGGCAGCAGCTTTCACCTGTACTCAACAATGCTGCTATTCTCAGCCGTATCTCATAAGGGCTTATCCTTGGCAAGGTCACAGTGAGCCTAGAAGGACTGCTGGGAAGCAGAGAGAGCGAGTGGATCGCCCCTTTCAGGTGAGTAGGGAGCATCTGCTTGTTATAAGAAAGGGTATGAGCAACATGAGATATGAACAGTGTGATGGTGAGAAGGAGAGTCAGGTGGAGAGGCAGGTTTGGGTCAGGGGCTGCAGATCTGCGGACAGCAGACGGATTGTTGGTGGCGTTGAAGCAGAAGCTATGAGGTTCAGATGAGGTTCAGACAGGGCTCACGGTTTGCTGGTCAATCTGTGTCCCTCTGGTCATCGGCGATGGGTAATGACCTGGCAAACAAGGCCATGAGCATGAGTGGCCAAAGCGAGGTTTCTCCACGGGGTTCCTGGGCTCACGCACTCTGTGACGGGGTGAGGAGTTCACATATCTGCAGGAGCCAAAAATAGAGCCACCCCCTCCAGCGGATTGAGGGGAGCTAGGTGAGGTGGTTTGGGCATCATAAGGATGCAGTCCAGGCACTTCCCACTGGGCACTGCTGTCTGTCCACAGTGGAAGACCGAGGATACACTGGAGGAATTCTACACTAAATGGCCAAAAGTATGAGAACACCACATTGTCTAACCGTTCAATCGGAAACCAAGGGTTTTAATATAAAGTTAGTCCACCCTTTATAGCTGTAATAGCCTCTACTCTTCTGGGAAGGCTTTCCATTAGATATTGGAATATTACTGGTGGTGAACTTTCTCCCAGAAATTTCCACATAATAACCTCACATTGATGAGCAAGGCAGCTCTAACAGGGCAGACATTTGGTGAAGTGACTTGTTGGAAAGATGGAGTCCTATGATGATGAATGAAGTCACTAACCTCTTCTATACGATGACCCATTCTGCTGCTAGTATCTGTTGCTGGAGATTTCATGGCTGTGCACGCGTGGCTTGTAATTAGTCAATTCTATTAATTAATAAGGGTGTTCACATACATTTGGCCAATATAGTGTCTCCCAGGCAGACTAGGAACATCTAGAGGAATTATATCTCATACGTGGAACATCTGGAACCAGAAAGGATCCCCCAAAATGAGTGCGAGTTAGTGATCTTGGAGAAAGGTTTGGCGTGACTTACTTAGTGCTGCCATCATGACCTTCGTCACGTCCGACATCTAGATTCCGCTAAATCAGTCCTCCCAAAGTGGCAACGTCTGAACTTTTAGCTAGAAAAGCATGCTCGTCCTCGGTTTCAGTGCGAAATATTATTCAGCTGTTGTCACTTACTGAGGGTTTCTCTCGTGTCCTTTGTCTTGCCCTAACCTGCCCTTCCTGCCACATCCCTGTCTCCCTCAGACCTTCCCAGTCTGCTTTTACCTTCTGTCCTTCATGTTCCCGTAGGACTGACTTTCCTGGCTTATGATATTCTTTGGCTTCCTGACCAAGAAACAAGATTGTCGATTCAATTTCTGTTTCCCTTAATTAAACTCCCCTTGCACCATACTTGGGTCCCCCAATATCTCTCATAACAACCGTCACCCAGAGGAGTCCTACCAAGGCCAGATGAAATAAGTGTCTTGCTGTCTATTCACCTAAAGAACAATGTTATTAATCACCCTAATTTCTAACTATTCTGTTAGTTTGCACCAGCAGCTGTGAAATTCTTGCTTGACTCAGCATAAAACATTCAGCCACTTATTGTGGCACTTAATTGATTTCCCAGCAAATACAAATGTTTGCAATTTGCAGTATTGTGAAGTTGCAGTTTTTGTGAACACAGTAATTACGATTTAGCCTTCAGCGCTGTCATGTTGTCTTTCTACGGGGCGATAAGAGACATTTGGTTTGCAAATATTTATTATGACGAAACTGCAAACTTCATGCATTTTTTGTGTGAAATAGGATTGCTTTTCAAGTTTAAAACAAAAGTACTTTCAAATGCTGAGAAGCTAGATGGCTTCAGAAAGTGCTAAGCTGAGAGGCTCTTTCCGGGTACTTCCTGCTTCTGCATTAAAATTCATGTGTTTCTTTGTAGTTTATGTTTCTGAATAGGAAGCTACTTTAAAAGGTGGAAACTGTGAAAATATGTGTTTGTGTGTGTGTCATTGTGAGGATGAGATGCATCACAGGGCACACACAAACACACACACACACACACGTTTGTATCCATATCTTTGTGGGGACCATCCATCTATTTCTATGGGATAAACCCTAATCCCAACAATGAGAAACTTAACCCCTTCCCTGCCCTTAACCTTAACCATAACCAACAAAACAAAATACAACAATTTTGGCATTTTTAGTTTTGATTGCAATCATGGATTTGTATATGTACGGACTGAAAAAGTGGTCCCCATAATGTCAAGATGACAGGTTTTTATCATATCCGCACACTGTAATATATACATAACCCATCCACCCACACACACACACACACACACACACACACACAGAAGGCATTCTTAACTGAAAGACACCAATTAGCCTGAATGCATGAGGAAATCCATGTGAGCCTGGAATTTTTATATACAGTATGTTGCTTTTCGTTTTTCTGGGTCCTTGACTGCAGTTGCATTCAATTACATTAGATAATGAAGTGGAAAAAAACTCAACATATATGTGTATGTTTTTGAAGTACTTATATAGCCCCACTCATTCTAAATCCATAGGCATTAATATAGAGTTGGTTCCTCCTTTACAGCTATAACAGCTGCCACTCTTCTGGGGAGACTTTCCACAAGAATTTGGAGTGTGTCTGTGAGAATTTTTGCCCATTCATTCAGAAGAGCATTGGTGAGGTCAGGCATTGATGCTGGACGTGAAGGCCTGGCTCGCATTCTTCATTCTACAGTAGTTCATCCCAACAATGTTTGATGGGGTTGAGGTCAGGGCTCTGTGTGGCCCAGTCAAGTTCTTCCACACTGCACTCACCCAAACATGTCTTTAGGGACCTCGCTTTGTGCACTGAGACACAGTCATGCTGGGACAGAAAAGGGCCTTCCCCAAACTGTTCACAGGCCCAATGAGCCACATGCTGCCCCCAATCACAAGGACATTCTACCGGCACCAAATTAACACTGAGTAAAAGATGGACCAAAACTTCGAAATTGCGTTTTACATTTCCACATAACCCCCCCTAATATTAATATGCTTGAGGTCATTTCTAGTAACATCGATACACACAATGCCAGCACTTGCTTATCACCTAGACGATGAGAATGGAAACCATGGAAACGCAGATGTAAGTTGTCTTTCTCTCCTCTTAAGCCTTGCAGATAAGAGCGCATGTATGTGTCCCTGACCTTGTTTCTGCTCCACACTCATTACGCGGTGTTATGGGACCTACTGTTAGTGCCGCCAGTGAATGGTGGCTGGCGCGTACCGCCTGGGCATCTTCAGTGCCCGAAGAGGCCAGCTCAGAGACGGGCATGTGCGGAATTAGCTAACTGTGTTATATGCGATGTCGCATGGAACTGCGTCAGATTGAGAAACGAACTTGGCAGGTTCCGTGGCAGGAACTTTAATCTGACAGCCAAACATGGCAAAAAATCAGCAAAGGCCAGCCTGTGCAGTACAGTGCTCTTTAGGGGTCCTCTACTCTGATTTTTAGTCCCTCCTGTTATTCTTCCTAGCTTTTGATTCTCTTTTTCAGGGTTTCCAACTCTCACGCATCTGGCGTGACACTCACACTTTCAGACTCTCACACTCGCCCAAGAAATCTGACTGAAAATCTGTATTATTCCATTATAAATCTAACATTAGCTACATCAAAAGTGTTGGAGTAGTTTGCAAACCCTGCACACTATTTACAATGTAATTAAACTGTTACATACATGTAAATGCATGTGCAGACAGGCCTATCATGGAAAATCTCATACCAGCCAGTGTTTATAATCATAATAATTAGATGGCACTGCTTTCTGTGAGCTAGATCAGCGAATTGCAGCCCCTGGTGTGTGGGGGGTATCCCCCAAACAACAGTGCTGGGGGTCCTGGGGTGGCACTGGTAAATTTGAACTGCATATTTTCAAGCCACTTTTTTTTTTAGAACCTGAGCACCCCCCCCCCCCAGTTCAAAAGTTTAACTGCCAGCTCTGCTCAGGATTTACTTAATGCTGTGAGATTATGAGTCCTTGCCATTCCAGCTGAGTTACCAGCTGACCCTCATCTTGATGCCATTTTATTGAAAAAGTAGGTTCCCAAAGCAGGTTGATTATGTTCTCATTATAAGACTAGTACGTGAACAAAATGTAGTACAGAGTACTAGTAATGCAACACTTTCATGCTTTTCCATAGGCTTCCTGCTAGAGTACTGGTCCGGATTCGGCGATTCCCATGCCCTGTGTTTGAATGCCACTAAGGAAATGCCAATCTTCAGCCTTTTTTTCCAAAGATTTCCTCTGGGATCAACAAAATCTATTGCGTGTTATCTTTTCTTATCTGACCTTAGCTTAATTTTTGCTGGCAACTCAGCAACCACTGCAAAGAGTTCCAGGGAAAACACACCATGCAAACTATGCAGAAAACGACTGCATCCTGTAATATCATGAACAGCAAGTGATACAAGCCAGCAAGAAGAAACTTTTAATGAAAATGTCTTGCACATTGTGAGAGATGGATATACTTTTCCAGGGTGAGATATTAGGATCTATTTGGGTAAAAGTAATTCCCTTCCAAAAGCCGCTTTTATTAGTTGCCACCACAGGTACTTTCTTACTCCAGTGGGGATTTTAAGAGACAATGCAGAAAGATAGAGCTTCAGGCTTCATTGCAGGTGGCAGGGTGGTTTGACAGCACTGCTTTGGGTTACATCACTGCATTTCCAACGGGACTTTGGTTGGCTGCTTCAATGTCAATTTACAGTATGAGTTACAAGACTCATACTTGTTGGAGTCTAGTTGGAGATAAAGCTCAAAAGTTTTCAATTACAAGGCAATTCAGAAGATTTTAAATAAAAATGGTGTTGGGGTGCCCAGGAAGCTGAAGGTTCAGTTTGAACCGGTGACTGAGCCACATGCTGAGTCAAAGCAGAGCGATAGAAGTATGCATCGATTTCCAACACACACATTTTCAAAAGTGCCACATTCACTGTAAAAGCTGATCAGTTACCTGCCTTTTATTAAAAATATCACCCAGATATATAGCTGTAACTAATCCCAGGCCACTCATTCACACATCCCGACAATTAACTCATGAGGTATAATTACCTGACGTATTGATCTATTTAAAGAATCTTGAAGTTGAGTAACTGCATCCACACATGTGGAACAATTCAAATAACACCACTAAATATAATCATTACTATAATAACAATTATTTACAGTCGGTAACGTGATTTTTTTCCAAACAGCTTCAGTTCCAAAGCTGTTTATTGTACACACAGCTTAGAATCGCTCTTTGTTTCACTCTTTATGAAAAACAAGCAAACATAAGCAACCACTTTGTCGATAGTTATTGAATTTCATGAGGCCAAACTAACAGGTTGTCATTTAATCTATGGTAACAGATAGCAAGACAGCCAATCCTTCTCAACATACCCAATAGCTGTGTTTATCATCACAAAAAACAAAGGCCCCTGAGGTTTGGCGGCCCCCTGTTGGCTACAAGGTATATGGGTAAGGACCTGGGTGGAATTCTTAACTAAGATTTCTGTCGGTCTTATCACCTTTTGTATTGACTATAATGAAATCTGTCATGTCAATTTTTCCGTCCGCATTAATAACAATTGTATATTTGCCAATGGAAAAAGGCCATGTATGACAGATTTTAGATCTCTTATCATTTTTTAGAATTACATAATTGTAATATGGGTTTATCCCACCATCGGACACCAGCAGGAGCAGTCTGTTAGGGGTGAAGTCATACTTGCAAAAGTTTTCATAAGTATTTAAAAATTATATATCGATAGGCGAAGAATTGTGTCATTTAAGAATCCCTTTCAGTCCTGGAGGGAAGTACCAGGAGCTCATTGAAAGCTTACAATGCCAAAGGTGAACATTTTCCAGGTAGAGATCCACAGAGGTCTTGGTGGTACATAGTAATCCTAGGTCTAGGGTTAGGGCTTGGGACTTCAGAGCCCCAGAACTCCATGGAAGTACTGGAACCTCATTCAGTCCCTATCTAGGCTAAGGTGCACTTTACCTTGGGAAGCCAGTCACCCAGGGCCCGATGTTCATAGTTACTTTAGGTCCCCAGTCTAAGGCCAGAGTCCTAGACTTGGAAGGAAGGTAGCAACCTACCTTCATAGTAACCCTATCTCTAAGGCTAGGTTTATGAGTTTTGGAGTCAATGTTACAGATAGGATTTGGGTTACTTGCATACATTTCCCCTTGTGAACGTGCTGGTGTACCAGCCTACCTTTAATGAAACTACTGTTAATACAGTAACACTCTGTTGTGACTAGTGGATAAATCCATATAGAGAACACTGGGAACCTACTTTTTTTCAATAAAGAATGAAGTTAATCAGTTAATCTTCTGCTTTCTCTCCATTGCAGTAACAGAGAGCAGCAGAGGGATGCGATGGTTGGCACTGTCGCCTCATAGATGGTTGGCACTGTCGCCTCATAGCTCTGGGACTAGGGTTGAAGTCTCTGCTCTGGGCCCTCTGTGTGGTTTGCATGTTCTTCACATGCCATCGTGGAATTTCCCCTGGGAACTCTGTTTTCCCTCCTCAGTGCAAAAATGAATTGGTGAGTTGGAGTTACCAAACTGCCGATAGGTTTGCCCTGCAATGGGTTGCCACACCCTGTTGGCTGCCCATAAGCTCCAGGATCCAGGACCCGCTGAATTTGACATGCAGTGTTTGAAAATAGCATTTACATCTGTGTGTGTGGACTTCACTGCTGTCTGCCAATAGGATGTGAAGGGCAATGCAGTTGATAATTAAAAACGGGATTATATAATTAACAGGAGGACTATCTACTAACGATGTGTCTCTGGATTATGCCAGCACAGTGTTCCACACCTAGAAGATCGTTTAATTACAAACTTATCGGGGTGTGGGAAAAGATGTTTGAAGAATCAAGTTTGAAACTCCTTATCCTGTGTAACATACACTTTGATTTGAAATCACCTCTAACTATTTCCCTAAGTGATTTTTAAAATGGTGTACATTTTTGTATTTTTTACTTTGTATCCCAAACTTCATATAGTGGAAGCCACATTTCAGGTTGTAGTTTTCAGCAGCTGATCTCAAACTATAATATTAGGTGATGTGTAGCAAACAGAGTAAATGACTCTATAGCCAAAGAATTGAGGCTGGGGGTAACAGTGATGAAATGTAATTCCCTGCAATACTGCACCACTATCAGTGATGAATGCTGATATTGCAAATGTTACGCCTGTATTAAACTGAATCTCAGACTCATTATTTAATAGGTCATATTTCAGCACCCTGTGGGTCTGAGATCTAGAACACAATGAAAATATCAGCTTACTAGACTGTATTCGCAAAAGACACCAAATTCATATGGAATCCAATAATGTCTGTATTGCAAGTGAACAATATGTTGAAATTAATGTTTATTTGCCATTTGTACAAGTATGAGCACAGGTACATTATGTTAGTTTCTGCAGATCCCACCTTGCTCTCCTTTTTAAGACGTTGTCACATATACAGAGGTGAGAGCACAGGGTCGGGCCATTTTTCCAGAGACCCTGGAGGGTTTTTCAAAGGATATGTTTCAAGCACAGAATTCAAGGTAGCCACAAAGGTCTAACCCATTGAGCCACACACTGCCTGACTGCTAAAGCAATTATTTAAAACAAATATTCTGTGTTTCAGGCTTTAAATGAATCCTTTCACGTTTTGTAATGATGATAGCAATATCCATTACTTTAAATATACAGTACTGTGCAAAATTCTTCGGCAAAAAATTATGTTTAAATGGTATCCGTCTTAGTATAAAACTATATCTGTCAAAGTGTGTTAGCTTAGCCATTTCAAAACTTCTCCTAAATTCAGCAATCGTCCAATACATCCATGTATTTTTTGACTCTACCACTAGCACCCCTCATAATCAATATATCATTGACTTTTGTGAATTAATTTAATCAATTAATTGAACAGGTGGTGAAATGTAATAAATACATGGAATTAGATGCCCCTGAGGAGAGGTTTGGGAACCAAAGCAGGATTCTTCTAGCCATTCAACATGATATCAGCAATTTTTTGCAGAACAGAAGTTCATTACACATTAATGTCATTGTTCATTTGCACGTTCCAATATTAAATTGTGTGTTTTGTTCCCAACAAATACATACTTATTACCCAGATAAATATCTTTTAAAATTTTCTTTGACCACATAAATAAGCCTTTTGCCCAGTATCGTGCTAGTCATGAGATTTAACTAATTAACAAACACAAAAGACAAACTGCAAGCGAATGTAATTTACTTTGTACCATGCTAGCACTTTCATTGAGAATAAGTTTGACATATTCTGACAATAACCAACATATGCAGTGTTTGCTGTTATTTTCTCAGTGAAATATCTCAGTTCTAATGGTTTAAGGTGAACCTCTGAAACATCACATCTACCTGAATACCACATTCCTTAAGTCCTGTTGGGGGGACGGTCACTCTAATGAAGCTAATGTCATTTTTTAGCCATGTTTCGCCTCTGTGGATGGTGTCAGTGCTGTGATGAGCTCATTAGCAAACCAAAGAATACCATGCGTTCCCAAAAGCCTGGCCCAGCGTGCTGTCCTGCCAGAGCAGCAGACGGTGCTGCTGGATGGGGGAACGGCCCGCGCTGCTCCAGCAGACGTCACTGCAGTGTAGCCGGGGGGACAGATTTATGATGCAAGGGGAGGCCAAGAAGGCTGCAGGACGTGTAATGTGGCAAAATCATTCAAGCAAGGTGCTCCTTGGCTAGAAAATGTGGATGGGATGGACATTTACATGATTAACTATATATCTGCTCTGAAATACCCTTCGGGTGGACAGGAGCCAGCAGCGGCCATAACTATACTACTCACACAAGCAGCAAGGCGAGTTTCCTAATTATGATGTAAACCAAAGCAAAAAGAGCATGACCGGTCAACCAAAAAGACACCATAAGCCGCCATCTAGGGGGCCGTCTTCTGTGAGTGGACGTCAACGTAACAAACCAGCTGGGCATCCCAGTCCAACAGGCCACATGGGCTTTGATCCTTAACTGGACCAAAAGGTCAATTACAGGAATGAATTTGGAGGCAGGGCCAGAAGTAAAATTACATTTTGCTAGAGCAGGGCTTTTGAGAAGACCTGCACATGTCTGATGAATGCAGCTGCAAAGCAGGACTTGTATGAAGCTGCTTGATGGTTTGGCAAAGCAAATCCCATTTTCTTGTGATTTTTTTCCCTCCCTCTTCATACAAATGTACCCCAACTGCTAAACTCAGCATAGTTCTCCATCAATTTGGAAATCTGAAAACTCAATGTCAAAAGCAGAGGGTGATAAAACACAATGTGAAAAATATTAACCTTCAAGTTTACGCGTGCGTAAATATGCCACTCGCAAGCACAGAAAGAACTGCGTGTACGTGTATCATAATTTTGCGCTCAGACTTTTTCCCTTTATTTCATAGTGTGCAAAAATCACAAAACCCGGAGCCATCAGCCAATAGTAATCACCCACAGAAACAGCCAGTGTCCTGCCTGCAAGCTGTGAAAACCACCTCCAAGTCAAAACTCCAGTGCAAAGATTTCTCTCAAGCACAGACAGCTGCCAAAGCTAATGCACAAGGATAACTATCAAATTGAAGGAAAACAAAACATTCAAGAAGAAAAAAAGACAGCTTGAGAAAGATATTATGAGATATTAAGAAATTATTTTTCATTGGGGTATTGACGAATGCCAGATATTTAAACTTACAGGTTTATATATTTCACGTTGTGTTTTATCGCTCTAGTTTTGACATTGTTGTGACATCATACTAAAAGCTCCAAGTCAAAACAGCTAGTAAAAAATGAATCTTTAACAGATAAAGTTAATCACTAAGTTATTTGAACAAAAATCTATGCAGTTCATAAATGACAAATGTTTAAATCGATGTTTGAATAAAAAAAGGTTTAATCAAAGGCAGTATTACAGTACAGTATATTAACTACCAGACCACCAAAATAAAAATAAGTATAATTGATGCATCTAAGCTTCTTTGGTGCATATATCAGTGAAGGGGTAAGATAGTTAATGTATATGTATTATTACATTTTTAACTTTGCCCACCATAAGCAGCAGAGCCAGCATTCCATATGTCTATTGCCTTTAATCTTACAGCACAGAGGCTGTAATCTATACAATATTGTCCAGTACAGGCGGTATTACCTTCCCCCTGGTAGTGTTAGCAATCATGCTAAGCTATCACTGAAACCACAGGGTCCCTGTTCCTACACCAGAGCCGCTGCTATCAGATTAGCTTGTGCAGGCAGACTGGCATGCTGAGCCAGGACTGTGGGAGGGAATGTTATGACTGGAGCCTGAGGGAGAAATAGCAACTAAACTCCCCTAGGCTGCATGTTCCAGTAGCGTGGCAGATCTCACCTGCAGTCAGTCACAATCCGATCCCGCTGACTTTGATACACTATATGGCTTTACACGCATAGGTCAGTACAGAACCCACATTCATCCATTATTTAGCATAATTTACTAACCCCCAATGCAGTTTACAAAACAAGCCTTTTCTGTAATTAATAAATACGGTTTTTAGATAAAGCAGCCGGCCAAAAAGCAATGAAACCACAGGTCATACTGAGGAGGAGAAATTTCAGCGAGGTGGGATTTTTAAATGCAGCTGAACTGAACCAGGTATGTAAAGTCATTTGTTTTTATTAGAACCATAATCAGAATTCACTTTATTGGCCAAGAGTATTTACTAGGAATTCAGCTTGGCAGTAGTGGTAAATACATACAGTACAACACAGAAAAAGAATAAAAGTCACATTACAGTCAGTAAATTGGTATTTAAAAAATGAAAAAGTCTGGGGATTTGCTAGAGTGTGAAGGACTGATACTCTGCCCAGGGTGTCCCCTGCTCTGTCCCCTGTGATGGACTGGCATTGCCATCCAGAGTGTCCCCTGCTCTGTGCCCTGAGACAGACTAGCATTGCTATCCAGGGTGTCCCCTGCCCTGTAACAGACTGGCATTGCCATCCAGGGTGTCCCCTGCCCTGTGCCCTGAGACAGACTGGCATTGCCATCCAGGGTGTCCCCTGCCCTGTGCCCTGAGACAGACTGGCGTTGCCATCCAGGGTGTCCCCTGCCCTGTGCCCTGAGACAGACTGGCATTGCCATCCAGGGTGTCCCCTGCCCTGTGCCCTTAGACAGACTGGCATTGCCATCCAGGGTGTCCCCTGCACTGTGCCCAGTGATAGACTGGCATCCTATCCAGGGTGCCCACTGCCTTGTCTGTTGTGGGATAGGCTCCCTATGGCCTTGCACTATCAATCTTTATCAGTCAATTTTTATTTAGCTAACACTGTTTTAACCACTGTGTTTACAAAGAGCTTTGCATTTTAAAAGAAGAAAAAAGAATTATGCAAGAAATAAAAACAAGCACAAAAATGGAATAAAATAGAATTAATAAAAAAATTAAATACCACCAAAAGTGCAGGATTTTAACCACTCGTAAAAGTCTGTAGGGGACACTAACCCCTACCACACTGGGGCCTCTAGCTCATACCTCACAGGGGTCTCCAGCCCTTACCTTTCTGCGGTCTCTAGCCCCTACCTCACTGGGGTCTCCAGCCCTTACCTTCCTGCGGTCTCTAGCCCCTACCTCACT
>JAODUD010000107.1:29913796-29932864 GCA_026784285.1 Stomatorhinus walkeri
CTGCGGTCTCTAGCCCCTACCTCACTGGGGTCTCCAGCCCTTACCTTCCTGCGGTCTCTAGCCCCTACCTCACTGGGGTCTCCAGCCCTTACCTTCCTGCGGTCTCTAGCCCCTACCTCACTGGGGTCTCCAGCCCTTACCTTCCTGCGGTCTCTAGCCCCTACCTCACAGGGGTCTCCAGCCCTTACCTTTCTGCGGTCTTTAGCCCCTACCTAACTGGGGCTTCTACCAGCCTACATGAAATAATGTATTATCATAGATTATTATATGAAATATTGAAAAGATGTGTTCTCAGCTTAGTTTTGAAAGTACCAGAACATTCTGAAGCTCTAAGGATAAGATCTAGGTAAGTATCTTTAAGGATCGAGATGGTTTGCAGACAGACAGTTTTTAATGACACAATGCAAATATATTCTCAATAACACAAAATTTTTAAAGCTATTAAAAAAACATTTAATATCCCCAGAGTTACAAAATGTAACTCTCACCTTGCAGTAGGGAGAAAATGGAAGTATGTAAAACAAAAGCATCTTTAATTCACAGACAAACTAACTGTTTAAAAGGCTTGTGTTAAATACCATTGTAGCAAACCAATTTTTCCATTTATAAAAGCAGCTTATCAAGCTAGTGCTGAGTGATTCGCCTGATTAAGGCAGTTTCCCTCATGACCAGACTAGGTCCTATAGCTGTATCGTGCTTCATATCTGCACAGTGTCACTTGGCAATCATGACTGGGAGCCTCTAGTGGCAAAATAAATGAGGTTCACTCCATCGGGGGACAGGAAGCAGGAAGGGTGCAGAGCATCAGGTGCCTGAAAGGTACCTGTTGCCATTGGCAACGATCACACCGCTTCTCATGCTAATGCTAATCCCTCCCGCGCAGTGCTGGTGATTTGCGGCTGTATAAGTAGGATTCCATGTGTGACGGAGCACGAATCAGCTTTCGCTGCCCCCTGCAAGCACAAGCGCAGAGATAATGGATTGAAGGCTAATTAAATTGCAGTAAAAATCTGGGGGATAAAGGATAAATGTTTCTGAGAAATATAATTATCTGAGTTCTGAGACTTAGTTTACCTTCATATGAAATTGAAAATTTCTACCCAGTTGTGATGAGGTTGTTGTTTGTGATTTATGATTTAGTACAAAAAAAACAAAGGAGGCAAATATATACATGCACAATCATTATATTGTGTTTATAATTGTATTCTCGGTTTATCCAGATTCAACAATGTTGCTTCCTCCCTGACCCAAAATAGATATAACATTTTCCTAATTTTTTGATGTGTGCAAATACTCCAGGTGCCTCTTGAAGCCCCCGCCCCAAGCTATTGTGGCTTGACAAGCCATTGCGGCTTATATCTTGTGTCATCACACATTTGAGAGTGTTTGGATCCTTACAGCCACTGCATATTACATAGAATAGTGATACTTTATTAATCCATGCAGGACTAATACATTCCTGAATAACGGCGCATTCACTAAAATGGCGTACTGAAATACACATTACCAATGGGAAAAAGAGGACTAACAGAGTGTGACCTGAAACTTAGTAACTTACTCCAAAGAAAATTAATTAAATAATTTTTTTAAAGTGGTACTAGTGGGCGAAATTGTAATTGTATGCATTTAAAATAAGAAATAACAATAGTGCACTAATAAATGATATCACCAACATTTTCTGAGTCTCATGAGAATTACATAGTAACTACTTAAACCAAACATGCCAAACTAATTTGTTGAATTATGAGAGTCGGGAGTAGTGATGGTCAAAACGACGCTTTATGAACCATTTGCTATATTTTCAAACTCCACTAGATGGTGCTGTTGACTGACCTTGGTGCATGTTTGAGTCCTCTTTTTGAACAGAGCACCATCTAGTGGCATCAGAAAATACAGCAAATGAAATATGCAGCAATGTATTGGCCATCATTTTTTGGGAGGAGTGAGCCACTGCCACTTAACATGTACAAAGCACAAATACAATGATTTCAGCATGCAGAAGGGCACTGAAGGGAACATAGCTATAGACAGTCCACAAAAAGCAAATGTAAATTTATTTTAAAAGGTTGTTGTATGTTTTTAATGTGATAGTTTGTTAAATATTTTTAGATTTTTAGAATCTAAGACTTTGACTTGTGCAATGTGTAGATGTACAAAAAATTTTATTCTTTTACACTTGGAAACCAGTTCAACCAACCAGGGAGTCACCGTTGATCACATGTATAGTTGGTTTTGCGTGTGTGTTACGATCCCCAGTCTAAGGTTAGGGATCGACTGAAAGGAAAGGAAAAGGGTAAAGGAATGACAAGACAAACGGGAACAGGAAAAGGGAACACGAGACACAAAGGGATCTTTTTTATAGTTTTTTTATATTTTATTCACAGACACTTCACAACAGTAGGTGCAACAGACTTTGGGAGTGACAGAGGCCACAATAACAAACAAAACACATCTAATGAGCACATCCCAAACTAAGCTAAACCTAAGTGTAATGAAAACAAGTGGAAACAAAACAACAATACTAAAATCTCCCTAACTAAACGTACAATTAATCACCATGTCTCGCAAAAACAAAAAGGTCACTCCTTACGTACCAAGTTACAAACACACACAGCAAACACACAATCCAAAGTGACAGTATCCGAGGGGGCGAGCAAAAGAATTGTCAACAACAGGCGAGAGATCAAATCAGAAAAGCAATCAAACCAAAAGCGAAAGTACAAAAGGGCAAAAACAGAAAATCAGAAACAAATAACCAAAACTGTCATACAAAAATAATCCAAACCAACAAGCAAACTAATAACCAAAATCAATGAGCAGAGCTCCCGACGTACATCAGCCGTGCTCTTTTCTTTCCAGGAACCGGAAGCAGCTGCAATGACGGGGGAGGTGTGGCCAGGTCTGGAAGGTGGAGTCGAAGGAGGTGGAGTCGAAGGAGGTGTAGTCGAAGGAGGTGGAGTCGAAGGCAGGACGTCCAGAGAACCTATAGGGCATCCTCCCGAAACTTACGCCACATACCTTCCTTACAGCTCTCCCACACAAGAGGGAACCCGACAGGAGTTTCCAGTCACAATCAGGAGAACCCACAAGAACATCCACAACAAAGAAAGGGAGACAAAAATGAGCAAAACAATCGGGGTGGTAATGATCAAGCTCGGGAGAGGGTGTCGGCCACCAAGTTATTAACTTCTTTCTTATGCCTTATTTCCGGGTTAAAGGATTGGGCAATCAGAGCCCAGCACATTAGATGCTGATTAGTGTTACACATGTGTTCTAAAAACACTAGGGGGTTATGGTTGGTGTAAACGACCACTAGTTGAATACTGTCTCCCACATACACTTTGAAATGTTGCAATGCCAACAAGAGGGCTAGCACTTTTTTTTTCGACAAGCATCCGGACGAGTCACCGTATTAACTCTCCGGTAATCCGTGCAAAAATGGAACGTGCCATCAGACTTGAGGACAAGCAGGCACAGGGAACTCCACGGACTGCAACTGGGAATAGCGAGGCCGTTCTCTATCAAGTAAGTAGTCTCTCGAGATAACAAAACTCTCTTTTGGGGGTTGACACGATAGAGATGCTGTTTTATGGGAATGTGATCGCCAACATCACGGGTAGGCCGCTTGACGGAACGTGCTCGGCAAGCGTACCTTCAGTGTGAGTAGTATTTCTCACTAAGACTGTATTATGCTGTAATTCACTTAATGCTGTTATCGCCAACTGAACGTTGTATTGGATCTTATATTGGAGATTCGTATTGTGATACTATGCATTGTAGCAGGACTGACAATAAAGTGACACATCTTACCACTTGGTATACATATTATCAGCGACTCATGTGAATCTATTGCAGTACCACTTGTTTTAATCAGAGGTGTTGTCTGGTGATACCCTGCACGACGCTACTTGTGTTACCATTGGCTGCCCAGCAGGATGTGGTCATGAATACACCTGCTTTAAAAATTTAAAGATGCATATTGTCTTTAGCAGATCAAAGAAGACAAAATTGGTTAATAAATCCTATTATGTAAAGTGCACCCTCTTCTTTTGTTATATTCCATGTGTAAATGTCCATTAAATACATGCACTTAGGTAGGGCTTTGGGAACCACATATTTTATTTCAATTGTTTATGAATGTCTTGGAAGGGAGATCATTGTTAAGAAATGCTACAGTTGTATACTTGTTGGGTCCAGAGGACAAAAGCAAGTCAACTACAATCAATAACCTACCTGCTTATTTTTGCAGCACAGCAATTTAAACACATTCTGACATGACTCAAACTGAAGGCCACAGGGAGTGCACTCAGACCAGTGTTTACCAAAATGGAGACATCGCCACCTGCTGAGTTAAGGCAAGAATTTGGTTGCCTGCCTGAACTAGGGACTCGGGGCCTTCGGTCTGTAAAGTAATCCTCTTCTTGACAATCGAGCCAAAGGTATCATGCTGTGCTGTACTGTGGTCTCACACTGTCTGTTTCGGAGCGCGAGAACATATCATCCACAACTCAGACAGAAAGAACCAGAAGATGGAGCGACTGTGATGACTGTCACTATGTGAGGCAAATGTGCAGGATAATATTTCCAGTTTATTGGCTTTTGTGATATATTTCCCTTCTTTTTGTCCATTTGGTCACATCTGATTCCTTGCTCTTTGATATTGCAAAGCCATCAATAGTAATAAAGTGAGCAGACAGCAGTGAGATGAATTTAGGCAGCTCATCAAAACATTATCTGAACTCGGTATAAAATCAGCACCTATCGGGTGTTATATATCGAGCTATCAGTAAGATATGGGGTTATAAATGTCACTTATATATTTAGCAGATTTTTTTTTTATCCTAAGCAAGGTACAAAAGCTGGGTCAGTCATTCCCTGGAGCACTTAAACACCTTGCTCAAGGGCCCAAAGGTGACATCACGCTGCTGGGATCCTGGGATTTGAACTGGCAGTCTTCTGATGATGAGCACAGTATCCTACTCTGGTAAGCCACAATACTCTGGTAGTACTCTACCCTTAAGATTGTGCCTTATTTTTATTATTAATTATGGCCCACATCTTTATGCTGAAAAATACCTGATAATGATCATTTATCCTTTTATGACGTAGCAGTGACAGGACAAGAAATCAAACCACCTGCCTGTTAACGTGCTTATATAACAATTACAGGTTTTAACATTCAAGTTTTTTCAAAGGAAATGGATGCTGGGGATAAGAGGCTGCCCTTGAGCTGTCCAGGGTGTACCCCACCTCTCGCCTGAAGATGCTGGGATTGGCTCCAGCTTCCCCGCGACCCAGATGGATGTAAAGCAGTATAGATAATGGATGGATGGATGGATAGATGGATGGATAGATGGATGCACCACAGGAAGTGCCTGAATAAAATCATGCCTGGGGTCATCTGGGAATTTGTTCACGAACATCTGATAAACATATAGCCTGACAAAATCAGCCTTAAGTTTAACAAAGTCAAAATACCCTGTATATAAAGTCACTCTGCTGTTTGAAACTATGTGACGTAATTTAAAAGGTGTGCATTACACATGCACAACTTCCTCGACAGTCTATGTCAATGCCATTCAACTGGCACCGTTGGTATAAATGGAAAAAATCTGCCTGGGGGGCTAACATTGAGTCACTGTGTCTGATCTAGGGAATGCTTTGGGCAGCCAAAGCTCTGAACAGGAGGCCTACACACTCAGCATGCTACTCAGCGCAACAACATGGGACCCAATACAAGCTGGTGAAACCATGTGAAATAAAGACGGATTATGAATAGGATTATACTTGATATTTCTAGAACCATGATGTCAAGGGAATTTATTTTATTTAAAAACTCACCAAGCAAGCTATTTATGCATTTTTTTTATCATTTTCAGAAAGATAATTCCAAAGAATGCATTCCTTTAAATGTAAAAAATAACCCACTTATGACAGAAGTCTTTTATGTGAAGAATTAAATACATCAGTTACATTACTTTCATTAAACTCAGAACTCTGATGTTGGTTTAGGTTAGAAGTGACACAAAATATTTTCCATTAAACAAAAAGAAACAAGTTGTTTACCGTATCATATACCCAAAAACCTGAATATGTGATATTTAACATACCTCTTCTAGCACAATTTGGCACATCTTCTATGAAAAGTTTATAGTTAGAGTAAAACCCTCGTCTTCAGTAAAGCACAGCATGAAGCGAGTAACATTAATCGAATCATCATCGGGTCAAAGCCTTTTCTGTGATGTTCCTAGATATGACATTTTATTTTGTGAAGTTCTAAACATTTTTGTGAAGTTCTAAACATTTTCCAGTTCATACATTTTATATAATGGGGAATTATGTCAGTGTAGGACAGGAAACACAGAAGCTGAACACACAACCACGCAAAACCTAAAACCAGGGACGTCTCACAGTTCTCACTGATGACATTTAAGAAGAGAGAGAAGGAAATTAGAGGAGGATCCAACGCTGAAGTTTAGTATGCCAAAGGAGCTCAAATGCATTTTATATGGCTTATTTTTTAACTTTAGTTTGGTATTCTGTAAGGTATGATGCCATTATCATGGACTCATTGTATTGCTGTGATGACAGGAACAATGAAATATTTAATAACTCTAAATATTAAAAAATGCAAAGGTCTACAAAGGAATAGCAGACTTATCATCTTGGCACTTTAGCATATTAACATATTAGCATAATTATTATGAGACAAGTGGCCCCTGCTAACTCTTCCAGAACAGCATGATTTCTTAGAGCTTTGAATTTAGAATGCTGACATTCTTCCCGGTCATTTGAGGCCACGTTTCACCAGAAGCATTCATTGGTTTAATTAAAAAAATCATTACCTAGGTTTGGATACATGTCCTCATCTTAGGGTTACCATATTTGGTGAAAAGAGGACGTGTCTGAGATCAGAATATTAATGATTTACCAATCAGGTAACACTTCTCTCATGAATATTAATGAGCCGTCCCTAACCACGCTGTAAAACAAAATTGCATCTGGGGAACACTGGATGTATGGTAAACTTACAGTTAATTCTCATTATACAATCTACACACAATTTACACTACATACGTGTATACATGTCTTTTTCAACAAAAGTTACAAAATGCTAAACCGAAGTTTGTTAAACTTCAAGCAAACACAAAAATACTGTCAAAGTTCCAATGGCTTCCAGAAGTTGATATCACTCTTCAGCTGTGTGACATGTAAGGATGCGGATATCGTTGAATTTTTAAGGTAAATGTCTACACTAGCCTTTCAAATACTGAGCAATGATACAGAGCAGCTGCCGTATATATTTCCTTCAATTGGTACTCCATTAACTCGCATCACTGGGTCATACAGGTTGCAGCACTAAACGCGGACACACCACTGATTTTTGAAAAGCCGCCCAGACATCCAGAGAGAGGCGCAAAAAGAGGGTGTGTCCAGGGAAACCCGGACGTTTGGTAACCCTACCTCAGCTGGGCCCAAAAGTTCTCACCAATGAAGATAAACAAATGGGAATGCTGCCCAAATGCTTCATGCCATCATTTTTGTTGGGATCAGACAGTCTGACATAATTTTCTCGTTGCATGGCTTTTAGCTCCCAAGTTAGCTTTGTGTTTGACACCACCTGCTGCCTCTTTCAAGCATGCAGCTTAGACATGCTGCTTAGCTTAGTTTGATGAAGCCGGGCTGTAACACATGAGCGTGCCATTAATGGCAGAAGTGTTCAAAACACTTTGGCTGGGCATTATTGGTGAATTCTCCCCAAAAAGGTCAGTTGACACCTAAAATACATTATTACACAGCGAGTTGAGCTCATAGGACTTCATGTTACAATCCCAATATTCAGCACTTTCTTGATATACACACTTCAATAATAAATATTTGTACTGACTCAAGTGTAAGTCTGGATTTACGCAAGTTGGTTTTACGTAACTCGAGAGCTGCCTGTTCTCAGCTTATGAATCCCGAGAGATGGCGTTAAAGGTAAAATCTTGCCCTGTGCATGGCTAATAGCCTTGTCGCCACAGCAGCTGCCACCGTGGCTGTCCCTGCACCCCTAGTGAGACACTTTCCCAGCCATTTCCCCCTGTCAGGTGCATTAATATAATCTTGAGCCTTCAGTACAAGATGAGAGAACTAAGATGACAAAGAAGTGGGACTTATTTCTTCAGCTATATCCTGAGACTGTTAGCTTAGCACAGGAATGTTGCTGAGCAGAGTGGATTACGTCTAGATCAGATGCTTCACTGACATTGACATGTTTCGTCTCTCTTCTCTTTCATATTGCCCTCATTCTGAGTGATGGATTTCCTCACACGTTATTAGGAATTATTGCTAAAAGTAAGCACACAAGTCATTCCAAGGGCCACTGTACAGTAAGATACCGCTTTCCACACTGTTACTTATTATTTAAAGGCATATGCACACTTCAGGATCCATATGGGGGCTGTTCCTGTCTTGTAAGTCAGCGTGCATTGATGTATCTCTGCTACACCATACATACCACAACTGTGTCCATATAGTATCTGGTGCCCCACAGAACCCAAACGGCATACTACTAAAGCGGTAAAAGCCTCATGGTGTTCATAGCTCAAAATGCCAGACGCCTAACTGGATCCTGCACAAAGGTACTTCCTAATAGCATTTAAAGTGGTGTGTGGCACTTAAAGAGTAAAATGAATGGTTTCCAGTTATGTACTATGTAGCATATTTTGTCAAATGTACCTTCTTAAATGGTCATCTATTCATGATAAACGTCTCTTCATTTCTAATTGTTTCAGTGGGTTTGTGGGGTTCACCTATGATTAAAGGTATTTTTGATTTAGTTCAATGCCATTTAGTTATAGTTCAATCTATGAGTTGGGTGGTTGCTCTTCTGGGCTGTTTTATAAACACAGCAAATAATATTTCGCCATTGTAATATTAATTTGCCTATAAGAACACCATACAATATGGTAACTCACCAGTCACATTATGGCTTTATTTATTACTTTCCCGCCTGATGTAATCATCACATTAGACAGCACCTTGGAAGATAATTATTCATCAGTCCTGAATTATTCATCGACAGCATACGCAGCCCCTGCACCCTTTGGTTTAGTTATGAAATGGAATGTTTTCTTCTCACGATACGATAAATAGCTTCACCCATATTTCATATTGCTCATTTGTACCTTTTTTCCTTCAAGCAGATGTCTCCATTCTTCCTGTACCATTTAGATGCAATGCTTTATTTCATTCTGCTTAGCAAACTTCAAAGGGAAAGAATAAATTCTCTTTAACTTATGGGCATAGAGAAGTCCAGGCTATTAGAAGCACATCTGTCCTCAAGTCATTACTGAGAGAGGAGTAGTTCAGATGAGCTACACTAAGAGCCCCTTAAGAAAGTACACTTTGCGAAAGCTTTCAGAAGTAATCACACATCACGGCGAAAATAACAAAAATAAAAAATGTTTGTAGACATGTTTAGTAAGCCAGCAAACATTTGGCTACAGACACACCAAAAGTTTTTGAACTGCTAATAAACATAAAAGTCAGGAAATATGTCTCTAGCTATTACATTTCAATCTTTCTATCTGCACTTTTCCTTTGATTATTACCTAACAATTTTAATACAGTATAATGCTACAGGAGTTCTTTAAGGGAAGTATATTTTCTGGATGATACAATTATAAAAATTTTCTGAGCTGGTCTAGCCAGGCAACTGTCAATGCTTCACTGTTGGCAAATGATAGGCAATTACTGGCAAATTAAACTCTGAGCCTCAGCACCCAGACCAACTAAGACTAATAATTGTCAGTCGAACACAATGACTTTAAGCTAATAAAGTAATGTGGCCCACTCTGACTCCTATTTTCCTACCCCTTTGAAACACATTAAATTCCAATAAAGTATATTTACGCAAATAATGTCTGCACTTAAAATCCTTTCTTGATTTGTTCATATGTACCCAGTTAATACTCCAGCATGCAATTATCTGAGGCAGAACTTTATTTCTTTTTTAATTTGTTAATAAGTACAATGAACCAGGCAGACCATGGAGTGCCTACTACGCTGGAGAATGGAACCTAGATAACTGATCATTAGTGTGTGTGTGTGTGTGTGTGTGTGTGAAGTTTACCCTAGGCCACATTGTCCTCAAAAGGTAAGTAGTGTGGTATGAATGAATAAAGCGAGAGCTTTACACGTGATTCTGGTATGTCACGTAATACAGTGAGGAACATCTCTTGTCTCCACCCTAGAGAGAGGGTGATGACCCATTGTCAGCCTAATCTCCCTTTATCAATAAGAACCTTACTGGCCCTTGGAATCGTAATTTTCCCCGGCTATATGGCGCCCCTGATCTCAAGGCTTGTATTTATTATTGTAGCGTAATCATTAAAACTTAAAGATAAAGACTTTGGTGAATCATTTAAGCAACTGGCTTGCTGTCGTTTTAATAAGTTGTTTTAATAAATATATGAACAGATAATTGATTGCTTGGATTTGGTGTTGCTTCTGAAGGATAGCTTTCACAGCGCAGCTAGGCTTTGTAGACTGGCACTAAAATACATTGAAGTAATGGATTCCTGTAAATGCCAGGTCCATTAGCAGTGGATTGGAGCAGCAGGGATGTGGAGAACGGTGTCTAATATTCACAACGCTAAAGGTCTTCAACTAGTAATGGGGTGGAGCTCATTATCATGCCTGCGGAGTAGCAATGCGACTGTTTTCACAGGTTATGCTCTCAAATGGGAGTTTAGGTTACGAGAGTTAGCAAGCAGGAGTTATAAAAAGAAGTAAAACCTGGCAAAATATCGAGAAAGCCAAGTGTGAGAGGTGTCACAGAGGAGTGTGAAGAAATATGCATTATTATTATTTCATTTGTAGTCTGCTCTGCCTTTCATCTTTTAAATTGCCCATACTTTGAGTAGTCGGCTTGGAGTAATTTCGTTTAAATGGATTCAGAGAAGTTGTTTGAAGTTGCTTGCTGGGATGCCGACTGGCAAGCCTGAGCAACACTGAAGATCAGGAATGGAGCTTTCTGAAAATATACCATCCACTCGAGTCCGATCCTTTCTGAATTAACAGCACACAGCTATATATCTAGAGGTAATGAAAGGCAGCATATTGATGCCAAACTGAGAGATCATTCTGCCCTATTGTTTTAAAGAAAAAATATCACTTCAAATAAATAGGAAGCCTCTTATATGCATTCTGTATCTGTTTACCATCTGTTTTATGTCATGTTGATTTACAAATCATAATAAGGACTGACAAATCAGGACAAATTGTGATTAATCTGGTACAAAAAATGTGACATCTTGATGTACTATTCAAGGAATAATGGATTGGAGGTTGGCATGTAGCTTGTAACTTTAACTTTTTCCTTAAACAGACACATTTGTCCATGTCAAATTCTGACAAATGATAAATTGTACAAGCTTTAATTAATCATAATTAGGCTGTTTTTAAGTGTCATATCCCTGCCTATCTCCACCCTATCCTGTCTCACCTCTCATTCCTAACCCACGTGTGGAAATCTCTCCCAGCTGCCTCTCACTAATTCCCTCGTTAGTCACATATATACGTGCTTCCCAGTGCTGTGTTTGCCAGTCTGGTTATTGACATCGAACCCTTGTGTTGCCTGTGTCCTTCCTCATTCCACTCCTTCCATTTTGTGATCCCTCATGATCCTGTATCTTTCCAGTCTCTGTTCCTTGAGTTTGATAATTCATCTGCCATTGGGTCCTCTGTCTCTACGAGATTGAGAGTGGCAATCAATTATTTGGTTTCTCTGACCAAAGGTGTTTGCAAAGGTTGATTGATTACTCTGATGGAAGGATAAAAATATAAAATAATAATAAAAACATACCATAAAACTTCCCCCTTTATCACAAGTCCCATTTGAAACCCATCGTAAATGTAGACAGGAGATTCGACTTGTGCCAACTCGTTTTTTCATTAGCACCCATTATTCACACTGCTTTCTCTAAGGAAATTTAATAGTATGAAATGGAAGACAACATCTACATTTTTGGGAGAATATTATTTAACAATAATGACAGTTTGCTTTTAGAAGACAAAACTGATAAGCTGCCTCATGTTTAAGACTTAATTAAACCTAAAATACCCTTGACACTGAATGAAACATGCTGCTAAGCTAATTGTACAAGGCTTATAATGTTCATGCTAACAATTTTCATAAACAAGTTCAGTCTTTGTGGCTGTTAGCTGAAATCAGCAGTAAAAATCATATTGATTGTATTTTTATATACGTTGTTAAATTTAAAGAATGGAATAAGGCAAAGGGTGTTGTCATGCCACGCTCGTGTGATCCCCCTGTGTGCCACGCCCCCTCATTTACCCCGTGTGGAATCCCCGTATTCCTAGTTGTTTCTTGATGCTGTCATTAGTTCAATGTATTTGAGTCTGTGTTAAGTTTGTTACCTCAGTCCACTTATTGAAGTCTAACGTCTGTCCATGTGCCTTGCCTTGTTATTGTTACAATAAATCCCACGATACCTCGTCTCGCTGCTCCTGCTTCCCCGGTCCGTATGTGACAGGTGTTTTTGTTTATTGGTTATTCGACTCTGCTTTTATTTTACTGAATAAGAATAGTACTGGCATGATTCATGCAGCTGTCTGTTTGTGAGGATCCGCATGTTCTCACAATGTTGTGTTCCTCCACCATTCAAGGACATGCATTTAGGCTAGCTGATGTCACTAATGTGTCGATAGCGTGTAAATGTACCCTGCGATCGACTGGCATCCCATTCAGGCTGTACCCCCATCCCTGTGCTGGGCTGGAATACCATCCAGAGTGGTCCCTGCCTTGTTCCTTGTCATTTACTGGCACCCCATCCGAGGTGTCTTGTGCCCTGTGCCCTGTGCAGACTGGGATAAGTCCCAGGCTCCCCATGGCTGGATCATGGATGGATGTATACAATTGAACTAATCTTTGAGACTATGGAGAAATATGCATCAAATTCTGCACATTCAAAAGTATGTTTACAGAAAATATATTTATTATATGTATTATTCCTAATGACTTTGGTTCGAAAGACCAGCTGTGTCAATTCCTGGAGAAGATAACTGCATGCAACTAAACTTCCTTCGATTAATCAAGGAGATAACTTAGGTAGTTCTGTTAACAAAGAGGGCAGGATTAGGTTTAATGCTTGCCTTCATCCTAAGGCTCTAAAGAGAAATGTCCTGGTGCAATACTTGATGGGATGTTAGTCTTTTGTGGCCATAACAGCCTTAACTAAATCTGCATTTTATCATCTAAAAATATTATCTAAATTCAGAGGTCTCAAGTCAAGGCAAGACCTGAAAATACATTCATGCCTTTGTTTCCTGAAGGGTGGACCAGTGTAACGATCTCCATAAGACAGCCGTGACTCACTGCCTTGGCTCCAGGATACTTTTAGGATTGACTTTAAAGTACTATTATTGGTTTACTTTTAGCTCTAAATGGATTAGGCCCAAAATACACATGTTTAGGGTACGGCAGCCTGGTTGGTCTCTTAGAACTTTGGGAGCTGTCATGGTCAGCATGTGGGACCTAAAATTCAAACCAAATAGAGTAAAATGGACGTCAACCACAGTGAACCAGAGCTGGGACTTCAAGAGTCGGCTTGGCCATTTTGCAACAAAACATCCGATTCTCATCAATTTTGCTATGTATAGTTGGTACAACATTCTGAAGCCACACCCCAAATTTCATATAAAAAATTATAATAAAGCACAATAGGGGGTGCTATAACTTAAAATAGATTATAATTCAGAAACCACTGAACACAAAAAAGTTGTGTAGACATATTCATGATCAGATGTCCCAACTAACCGTTTAATAAAAGTTCATCTACTCATTAAACATGGCTGGTCCAGCCAATCAGAATTCAACATGCTATAATTGTATATGACCGAGAAACATTTCATGTCATGGTGCAACATTTGCTCCCCTGTTCAGGGCTGCAAAGAGACACCAGTCAGCCTAATGGTGGCGCTATAGTGCTGTTTTGTAAATTCCATGTTGTGGGTCAGAGAAAGTAAATTATTTTTTTCCACATTCCATGACTTCAGACAGTTATTTTTCCAAATTTTAGCAGGGTATAATTACCTCTGTACATGACTGAGAATCATGAAATCTGGTGCAATGGTGCAATATTCCTTCCACTATTCAGGTTGGGCTTATGGTGGTGCTGTAGTGCCAATTGTCCATAGGTTTTCATACAGTAATACAGATATTATAAAGCCATACATACACAAAGTATTTCCATACTTAATGCACATTCATTTACAGACATTCTAATTTAAAATTGCCCAAATGATCTTCTCGGGCCATGGTGCTTTGGACTCTGTTAATCGCTGCCTGCAGCTATATTTGTATATTGTTGTTCTATGTTAAATTAAAATGTTATATTTTTATTTTCAACTTGTGCTATTTGTTAGTTTTATTTCTCATTTTATATCCTCTATGTAAAGAACTTGCTTCATGTATTATAAAGAAATGTGTTCTAAGAATAAACTCGCCCTGCTGTTAATGGAGGTGCCAGCTGAGGCGAGATGAATCGAGCAATGCTCATGCCGTTATGTTAAGGGGGATTTTCCTTCAATGGGTTTCCTGCTATACATCTCACCCTTCCCATCAGCCCTGGGTGGAGTCATCACAACATCAACATCAAGATGATGAAAAACATTTTCAAAACAATAGAAATACCATGACCTCCAGCTGAAATGTTTCAACATGCGGACAAAGCCATGGAGCATGAAACTGATCATCCGTTGAGGCTAAACAGTGTTATTTTGGGTGAAACCCGTGACTGGTAATGCGTGCTCCATGTATCAAGGCCTTTAAACAGCATTTGCTGGAGTTTAGCATTACATAACATACTGAAGATGCTATGGTTTATTCTTTGCCGGTAAATGTTGCACTGTAGGTTATTAATGTCTTAATAGATGCATTGGAATTCATTTTATATATATTTAGATGCTAAAAGTAAACACATTAGAAATAATTCAAGCTGGGTTTGGGCTATATGTCGAATGTCTGTGTACATTAACTGGTTTGGTAGGAGATCCCTAACGGCCCTGAACTGTCTGATTCACTTAGGGTTTTGTAGGGCAGATCACACAATTCAGGGCTTTTGTTGGTTTTTTCTTGACTAAAATCCGGTGATTGCAGGATTGAGGTGAATCAGTCAGAGCATAGTGTGACAGGGCTCATCGAAAAGAGGTCATTTACTTCAGAGTAACATTTTCATTATAGCTAGCATCAGGGTGCGGTGAGTGGCTCAGCGTGCTAAGTGTCTGTGATCGGAAAATCGCAAGTTTAAGCCCTTGCCTTGACATAAGTCACATGTCCATGGGCCCTTGAGCAAGGCCCTTAACCCCCTGCTCCAGGGGTGCTGCAGGTTGGCTGAACCTGCACTGTGACTCCGCTCAAACCATGGAGAGCAAGACTGGGTAGGCGAAGAGAAGAACTCCAATGTACTCCTACTTCTGCAAATGGCAAATTAATGATTTAGCAGTTCTAAATAATATTACTGTTATCAGAGTGTGGGTACACTACCAACCAATCAGTATAAACAATAATAAAAAGGCTAAACATGTCTGATACATGAAGAAATTATGACACATACTGCATGTGATTAGTAAAGATCATTTCCACTTTTGTTGCTTTAACAGTGGGATTGGAAGCAGCTATTTAAATGTAATGTAAAATCATTACTATTCAAGGATATTAACGGTTGATCTCTGGAACTTAGTAACAGGCGATTGGTTTAATAATGAAGTGAGCAACTGTATCTTGTTTTCCAAAGGTTGCTACTGTTGCTTCATTTCATTTCCACAATTGGTGTTTATTGTGTGTATGCAATTGGAGTTTTGCAGCATTAATTCTTGTCGGTGAAGGACTTCCTCAGAGTCATCCCCTACTGATAGGGTTTTTTGAAGCTCCTGGAGTTAAAGTAATTAATAATTAGTCTCCTAGCTGCATTTATTAGTATTGGCCAAGCTTACTTTTGGCAGCCCTCACTGTTAAAGTACCATAACTAACGCTAGGCTTTTATCATGCATATCTGTCCGCTGTTATGTTTATGGCTATATACTTTGATTCAAGTAAAAATAGCATCCCATGTGCTGCGAGCTCTAGACAGGGCACATGACGTGAAACACGGCTTGCAGACGCATTTTCCTGGAATAGCTCTCAGGTCTTGCTGCACCTGATCATTTATGACTGTCATGTTACATTCAGACATATAAAAACATCAAAATGAAATATTAAGTTCCCAGCAGTCAGTTTTCTTATCTGACTCATGATTCATATGGAATGCACAGTGCACTAGTCACCATTCCTGATAAACATCCTGGCAGTCATCTGACCAATCACAAATTTCACTGTTCAAGTAACCCAAATAGTGGAAACTTATTATTTGATGTTTCATATACTGTGTTGTCACATTCAGCAAGTTTAATAATCAAATTCCCCAAGGACTGCAAAAATATCATACCGTTTAAACAATTCTGATAATGATGCATGCTTTTCTTGTTATGTGAATGCTAACAACACTTAACATTGCACAAATAAATAGGACAACCTATTTTTTTGAAACATTTCTTCAAATCTGACACGTCCGTGATAGAAAGAGACAAAAATAAAGGCAGGCGGAAAACCGGAGAATAATTTATTCTATCCTGCAGATAAAATATCCATAATGATAACAGTCATGCGCACATAACCTTGTGTGGCGTTTTAGTTAATTACAAAGAAAAAAAGATCAGTGGCCTTTTAAATACAGAAGCAGACATTTTTGTGTTTTTTTTCTTTGTCTCATTGATCAATGTGCTTTGTAATGAGAGCAGTTCATTGTCGTTCATCATTTATGACCCCAAAGTCTCATCACTGTACTTCCCACAGTTATCTCATGTGCATCGTCTCTGCAATCTTTCTCATTTATTCTAATCAAATCTCTGCCACGCAGCCGATCCCCAACAGCCAGAACCAAATATTTTTTTTAATAAAACCATTACACATTACACTGCCAAAGCTACGAATTGGAACTTTGCATTTACAAATAAAATATACTATAATAATTGAGCAGAATAGTCAGAAGAGATGTGTCAGAACCAGGATGAGAAATATTTTAGAATAAAGTTAAAACGTTCTCCCATGATCCTAAAACAGGGATGAAGTTTCCAAAGCCTTGCCGGGCGAACACAGCCACTGGGCATGTCTCTGTTTACTGCTGCGGGGTGGGCACTCGCCCTTGTGTAACCGCATGCTCGATTGGCTCATTGTCTACAGTCGTGGCTCTGCAAAGACGATTTGTGATGGACTGTCCTGTGGCATTATTATATGACGATTTCAAACAGCAATACACAAAACTGAGAATGACACAAAGTGAAAACACAGGCTGAACTCCATTGAGGCGCTATTCACTCAGCCACAGACTAGAACCATTTTGTGTGTGACTGTCTCCTTTGTTTGTTCCCTTTACCGCCAGAAAAGCTGACGAATCCCCTTTGTGGATCTGCCTTTAAGCTGGCAGATTGTGATGTCAGCCAGCGTCCCACTTAAATTTAAATAGTTGTTGATATTTGCTGTGTGTGTCTGTCTGTGTATCATTTCACAGCTTCCTTACATTGCTTGGTATTGCATCATTTGTTTTTTTAATTTTGGAAAGAAAAAAAGTGCAATGATCAATCATGCACAAAAAAATCAAGAATAAGACAAATGAAGTGCTGTCCCACTAATCATCAGCAGAGGGCTGACTGGAATGCATTCCACTGAACCAATCCTAACTCTCCTTACAGGTCACACACATACTCCCTTCGTGTATATAAGCACTTGAGCTGCTAGAGCAGCTAAGGGATTACCATTGCTTTTTTTATACTTTTGACCATATTTTATAGGTGTTATATGATGAAAATGAATAAATTATGGATACTTCCTGTGATGTGGACTAACTCTGAACTGTTAACATTTCCACAGGACATGAACATCCACAGGACCTCTCTATGAAGGACAATAGGATTGACATGAACCTGCAAAGTAAGGAAATCCATGGCATATAACAAAATAGTACATGATCCGTCACTGACAGGCCTTTTCATCATTGTCATCTAACCGTAAAACACTGTTCACATAGTGTTTGGATACCATGTGGATCAGATTTGCTAAATGTGTCCCTTATAGTTGGTAAATGTCAAAGACGTGAAATAAATCAAGATCCTTCCTGTTTTTATTGAGTGGTGTTTCAGGAAAGAATTTTGTAAGCAAATTGAGTCCCTTGGAAATATACACGCTCAATAAATACTGTTACCAGAAATCACATTTATTATACACATTCATAAAAAATGATGTATACATTATGCATCTTTTACAATGTTTCATGTAGAGTTAAGTCTTTGATCCACATTCAATTTTTGAGCAGCAGACAATATGTCAGTCTTCATACCAGATTGGGGAGCTAGAGAGAAAAAGAGCACATTCTGGACCAATTGCTATCCAAAATTACTATACTTTACCAGTCGCTGTCCAGAATACCTATACCAGACCAATCTCTGTCCAGAATGCCCATACTGGACCAATTGCTGTCCAGAATGCCAACAATGGGCCAGTTGCTGTCCAGAGTACCAACACTGGACCAATCACTGTCCAGAGATTTAACACTGGGCCAGCTACTGTCCAGAATGCCCATACTGGACAAATCGCTGACCAGAATGACAACACTGGGGCAGTCGATGTCCAGAATGTTAACACTGGCTAGTAAATGTCCAGAGTGCAAACCTGGGCAATCCCTATCTAGAGTGTCAGCACTGGGCCAATCGCTGTCCAAAGTGCCAACCTTGGCCAATCCCTATCCAAAGTATCAGCACTGGGCCCATTGGGGTCCAGAGTGCCAACCTTGGCCAATCCCTATCTAGAGTGTCAGCACTGGGCCAATCGCTGTCCAGAGTGCCAACCTCAGCCAATCCCTATCCAAAGTATCAGCACTGGGCCCATTGGGGTCCAGAGTGCCAACCTTGGCCAATCCCTATCTAGAGTGTCAGCACTGGGCCAATCGCTGTCCAGAGTGCCAACCT